>QEAP01000233.1:0-40424 GCA_006535975.1 Chytriomyces confervae
ACCGCATTTGAAAGGTCAGTGTTCGCATTTCCCCCCCAAAAGCAATCATTCGCTGTTCTTCTTTGTCCTGGTCGTGTTATTTGTATCGTTCATTTTTTACTAATCATGCACGCGCATCGATCTCCTCCTGCACGCGCATCGATCTCCTCCCCAGGCCCAGGTCCTTCCGCTACCAAGCAGGACCCTGAAGTCCTCTTTGCAGCGGGTACATCAACTATTTTTCCAAATTCAATTCTTAAACACAATCACTCTCAGGCTACGCTTCCTGCTTCCTCGGCGCCGTGAACGCTGCCGCCGGCCAAGCAAAAGTCACCCTGCCAGCCGGAACAACGATTTCCGTCAATGCCCATTTGGGAACAATTGAAACGAATGGAAAAGGGTTTGGTCTTGCGGTGGATATTATTGGAGCGTTTCCTGGATTGGACAAGGCTAAAGCTCAGCAGTTGATGGATGTGGCGCATAATGAGGTGAGGGTTGCTGCGCGCGCGTTTTTGCGTTGATTGGTTTTTTGTTTTGCTTTGTGTTTTTGATAAGGTTCTGGTTCTTTTTCAGATTTGCCCATACAGCAAAGCTACTCGTGGAAACATTGCAGTCAACGTGTCTGTCGAATGATGAATCCATGGAAGGGATATGCCTTACTCTGCTGAACCGCAAATAAAGACAGACGTGCTTGACTGAAGAACTCTTGAAGGACTCTTTATTGAATGTGTTGGACAACATTGTCGCGTCAGATTTCACTTCTTCACAACAGCAAAGAAGCGGTTCAATCTGAACAGCGTCTTGCCGTCTGCTTGCTTTGGATACGCTTTGGCAATCAGCTCGCGATACTTGGCAACATACCTCTTGCCATCCTCACTCTCCAACCCACCAATTGCATCCACATACGGCCCTAGTGCAGTAGATGCAGTAAAGTCAGCAACTGGGTTCTCTCCCTCCATCACAAATGTATAGTTGCTGTGCCACATGTTCACACTGGAAGCCAACGGCGAGAGGAGGCGGTAGTACTCTTGCGGGTCTTTTTCACAAGTAACCCAACGTGTGGATTTTATGCGGTCTTGTAGGCCTAGCTCGTGAGCTGCTTCGATCATAAGGCTGTGTGATGGTTGTGCGCGAGTGTCTGGGATTTGGAACGCGAGAACTCCGCCTGGTTTTGATCATGGGTGTGTGTGTGTGTGTGTATGTGTGTGTGTGTGTGTGTGTTAAGATAAACTTCAGTAACTCAACAGTGATAATCAACCTAGCTTCAGGAATGTCATGAACCGTGGCAACAAGCGTGTATGCAAATCAAACGAAACCCACTGAAGCGCGGCGTTTGAATAAAGGAGATCAAGCGATTCCACTCCCGGAGAGAATGTCTCAAAGTCTGCTTCAATGTACTGGATGGCGTCGGATGCGATGCCTAATTCGTGATCGCTTTGTCGTGCCATTTCGAGCATTTCCGGCGAGGTGTCGATACATTGGATCAATTGTGCGTTGGGGAAGGATTCGTTGATGAAGGGAGTCAGGTTTCCTGGTCCGCATCCGAGATCTGCGATGTGATTGTTGGGTGATGAGGGGAGAGTTGCGCGTGCTTGTGCGAGCAGGTCGAGTGCCTTGTAGGACATATTAGTTAGTTTGTACGTATATCGCATGCATGTAGTCTATCAGGATGCTTGTTTACAGGTCTCAGCCGCTCTGATCCGAAGCGCAGGTACTGCGAGGGTGCCCAGACACGCGATGCTCTTGGCACTTGGCTCATTTTCAGAATTTATTCCTTGCTTTCTTTCCGAATAAAACGGTTGCAACAAATCCCATCACTGCCATTTCGTAAGCGTGCTGACATCACTGCATGAGTCGCGGTGACATCACTGAATGTTGACATATCAAGCAATGAGTGAGTATCAAGCAAGCCAATAGGGACAGCCAAGCAATTGCAGATGCAAGACATGTCCTGACAAACCCCAATGGCAAACAAGTGCATCAAGACCCATCTGTCTGTGCATGCAGTGTCAAGATTGATGGATTCGATCGAAAAGCAGCTAAATACGTGGTACGGTTGGACTTCATCTCCAAGACCTGGTCACATTCTAGTTGAAACGGTGACAGTACATTCCTTGGTACACTCTTCACTTATGGCTAGTATCTTGACTGATCTGTAGCATATGTGACCAAATTCTAAATGCTGACTGGTTGCCATGGGTACGAACTTTATAGTGATCAGGTACGCCACAAGAGCCAGTCCACAGCCAGTCTTGGAGGTGCGCGCTTCAGTCATCTTGCATTTAGGAGACTCATGCATGTATATTCAAACTGAAAAGGAGCCATCGAAAACATCCAAAACTTATAACCCATCGAAACACAGCAACCACATCTATAACAACAACTACTGCTGCTGTGGCTGGTTCGCATCCTCCATACCCATCGAACCCATCATCCGTGATCCAACCTCATTCGCAACCTTTTGCACAAGTCCATTCGTGTGCATAAACTTGTACACGCATCGGTCCAGACACACTGCCTCGCCCTTGTTGAGTTCGCCGTCTTGCAGGTATGCTGGGGAGATGCACTTGCTGTGGCAGCCTGCAATGAGTCTGTTGTTGTGTTTGTATGGCGGGAAAGGATAGGGGAGGGGCGTCGATGTTGCTGTTGAGTTGACTTGTTACTGAGAAGCGCAAGAAGGAATCGGAGGCACCTTCTTCGAAAGTCGGATTCGATTTCGCTCGCAAGTTCTTGTTCCAGAGCTGGGTTCATTTACACCTTATTAATATTTATTATACGGTTAAAAAAAAAGAGAATGTCAAGGACACGGACAGTATCGCCCAATGCCAAATGTCTGAAACTCTTCCAGTGCGGCGACTGTTGAGCGTGGGAGCGCCTGCAAAGTGCTTTGCTTCACTTGCTCTTCCGTTAGCCCATGCGCCCTGCACAACTCGCTGCACACGCTTTTGAACAGGTCTGTTTGCTGCACAGTCAATGGCGTCAACATGACTCGCAATCACTCACCAAGATCAGGTAGACACGCACCCTTCGCCACCTTGTCGGATGCCCACGTAATCTGTCAATTTTGCATGTTTAGAACACAAAAACAGTTTTCGGACAAACGCGACAAACATTCTGATCCTCGCCGTCTCCCGCGTGGTGCTCATTAAAGTTCCAAAACAGCGGCAGCGTCAACTTTGACCGCAGTAACGTGGATACCCTCGCGTGTGTTAATGCGGGCACTGTTGACACGAGAACCGTTTCGGACAGATCATGCCCACGCAGCTGTTCTTCAATAAGAGTCACGTGCATTGAAGAGCTGAGCATGATTATGAGTGAGACTGAATCTGTGCTCTGCAAAGAAAAGGTGTTCATTTGAAACTTGGCTTTTGTTTATTTTTTAAACTTACTTGCGTGTTGTTTTCCCAGTCCCACACAGTTTCAACTCCGCAATGTTCTCGATCCATCCAACTCTGCAGCGCATCGCGTCTTCCAAAGATTGTAATCTCGTTTGGCGCAAAGTACGGCACCTTTGTCAATGGACACGTTGCCTTCAACAGCGACGCGACGATGACTTTGCAGTAGAATTCGCCCGTTTCTGGAAGAACATCACTCAACAAAATACCCATCCGGAACTTTTTTAGGCTGGATGCTTTCGTCAGCTCGATTTGTTTGTGTAGTTTCTGTAGTTTGATTGCGATCCAGAGGATTTGGTTGCGCATGGATTCAGTCATTCGATGGTATAACACGCGGCGTGTTGAGAGGGACGCAAAGCGTTTTGTTTCTGAGTGTGGAGTTGGGTTGCTGTTGGGTTTGGGACAATCATCCATCAGCGCGTCCGAGAAGTTGAAGGTGAGCGATCGGAAAAAGTTTGAGATGGAGTCTCCGTCGCGGTATTTCTGGAGCAGCGAGGTTCCGATCGATGCTTCGTCAGTGTCCATATCCTGAAAGGAGAGGTTAGAGCTTGAGAATTGTCGGAATAAAGTAAAGTATAAAATGATCAGTCGAGCAGTTCACTTTGGGCAGGGATGGGCGCTGGATTCTTCGGCAATGGTGCATGAGCGACTGCGCATCTTGTTCAACAGCGGCGACAGCGCAACGGGATGGACACGCACTGTGCGGCTCTATCTCGCAAACACTTCAACTTCCACCAGCACCACATCCGTCAACACATCCAACGACCAATCCACACCATCCTCATCCACCAATCAAAAAAGTACTTCAAAGAAACTGCTCGTGATGGCATCCGCGGGAAACAGCTTCGCACTCACCACGCAAGCATCTGCCACTTCATCTTCAACGCAATGCTTTGTACATACGGACGGAACTGAACTTGAGTCAATTCTTGCCCGTCTAAAGACTTCCTGGACTGCACGCCAGGCTATCCGTATCGATGGGACTATGTATACACTTCCAAACACGGTTCTTGCAATGATTGTTTGTGTTGGGGCTGTGACTGTCGGGTCTATGCCAAGAGGCGTTGTTATCGAGGTATATTTATTCTCAGTTTCATTGGGATGCGATGCGTGTGTTGTTTTTATTTTGTGAAAGCTTCACGCGTTTGTTTTTCACACTCTTGCTGCTGGTGTGTCGAATCTGTTTTTCACATTCTTGTTCTATCGAAACAGGTTCAAGTGCTCACAGACAATGAACAAGAAGGCGTAACAGCCATTCAAACTTTCCTCAAGAAACTGTTCCGCGACATCCCTGGCTTCACTTCAATCAGCGTCGAAGCCCTCGTACCACTCGCATTCGATGCCGGCACTGGCGGTGCGGAATGGCTCAAGAAGGGACCGTTCGGCGTTGCGCATTCGTCGTACTCGTTGATGCGGATATGCAACAACTTATTGACTTGAAAATAAAGAAATGTCTCCGCAAAGCCACTATCGAGCTGAGATTGCGCAAATGATGTTTGTGTTTGGCAATACTTCGGGAACTTGCTGATGAAACTGTTGCGCTTGTCGAGGATTTGACGCGTGATTCGGTCACCTTCGACCATCGTTTGAGCTTGTCGTTTGGTTGGCTATTTGTCAATATCAGTTGAACAAAGTGTTTTTGAGTTTTTTTCGATAAATTAGGAAACTGGTTTTATTTTCGCGTCACGATGGACTTCACACTTCCATAGCATTCGTGCTACTCATTGCATCATCTGCTGTCCCATCTCCACCCCCACTATCCCCATCCGCACCCACCCCTTCACCTCCATCCCCACCGCCATCCACATTCTCATGCCCAGCATAAATCGATTCACTCGGAATCATCACCTTCTCCTTTGGAAACAACCCCCCAATACTCTCTATCAACATGCGCCGCTTTTTGATATTATCCAGTGTTTGTTCGAGAACGGTTTGTGCAGCTTTATTGTTTGCGGCTGCGGCGGCTGCTGAAGCTGCGGCTGCGCCGCTGAGACCGGCCATGGGCGAAGATGTTGAACCGCTACCTGTGAGGTTGCTGCTACCGCTTGGGCGAGATTTTTTCTTTTTGTTTGAGTTTTGTCGCTGTTGTTTTGGTGTGTAAGAGAGCGGTTCAGGTTTCGATGGGCAAGTCATGCGCACGAAATATGTACTTACATAGCGTTTCATGTAATCACTTTCAATCTGTTTCGAAATCGCGTCCAAAACGCTATTGTACTGCTCCCAGCCCCGGTAAAACGATGCAATTTCTTTTAGAATACGTTTTCTGCGCGTGTTTTCTGAAACTTGTTGCCGCAATTCTTCTTGAAGTGATCGAAGTTGTGTGCAGATTTCATCCTGTTCTGTTGGATCGACTTTTCCCTGTTTGTTTTTTTTTTTGTGTGTTTACAAAAGAAACTCGATTTTCGAAAGAAAAATACCTCATCGCCGAGTAATCCAAGATACCGCAACTCATTCCTCAACCTATCATCAAACGCCATAATATCCGCAGTCGTTCGACAGGGCGCTACAATCCCACCCCCACTTCCTACAGTGCCAGCACCATTTCCAGAAACCCCCACACCATGCTGTTCACCAACAACACCTTCTGATACACTCGGAGCAACCACTTGATCCTCATCTTCTTCTATAACACCACCTTCTGCAACAATTCGGGAACTTAATGCGCCCAGATCTACTTCCGCGTCTCCCAGTGCTGCTAGTAACCTTTCCGCGAGAGGGCCAATATACACGTCACCGCCATACACTGTTCCGTCGACTTGCTCGTACTCGTGTGGACCGGGTACAGTTGTGGGTGGTGTTGGTTGCGTCAAGGAAGGTGAGTGGCCCATGTCCCATGGGTTGGAGGGTGTAGGTGGTGTGACTGCTGGGACTGGGGGTGCTTGGTTGTTGTCTTCTTCGGCCCATTGATCGCGTCTGGATCGGCCAAGGAGTGGGATTATGTATGGAATCACGTCGTCGCCCTGTATGATGGACACACAGTTAATCATACACAAAAAACTAAAAGATGAAAAGTAAATAGACTCCAACGCGTTGATCCAGAAATGCAAAATCCTCATCACATAATGGTCTGAAAAACTGTGAATCGACAAACGAATAAAACTGCGAAATTGGGATTTGATTCGCGGGTGCTTTTGCATTGCTAAAGTCTCCACGCAAAATTGCAAGTTCAGCTTCCGAGACTCCATCTTCAGCGTCTTGCGCATTGGCTGCGGCTGCGGCGGAGGATGAGCCACCGCCGCCCTTTTTCTTGTTGCGGTTCTTTTTGTCCAGGTTTGTGAGGATTTTGGCGCCTTTCTGTTGGTTTTGAATAAAGAAATTCAGGTTTCATTTTCGGGGATGGATTCATTTGGTGGCAAGGTACCGATTTTTGGTTTCGAGGGAATGGAACCGGTGATGCGCTTGATGTATTCGAAGTTGCTGCCAAGCTATTGACATTTTTGCTGTGCGATTTCGAGAATATGGGTGCGACTGGCGGCATTCCAGGAAAAGATGCTTGAACAGTGTTTGATGCCGCCAACGACCCCGCTACATTAACACCCACACTCTGCGCTGATAATGACCCAGTATTCGCAATCGACGAAGCAACTCCACCAGTGGAATTCAATGAATTTGAATCTGCAATTTTGACCTTCATTTTGCCATTGTGCGTGATTGCGATTTTGACTGATCCGTCGTCTGTTTTTCTGTACAGCATTGCACCTGCCGCGTCGTCGTCGATGCCTTTGCGTTTTTTGCTTGTGGAGAGCGAATTTGTCGATGTGGACGTGATGGACGGCGACGCGTTGGATGCGGTAATGGGTATCGAGGATGAAGACTGCATGAGCGATGGGTGCATTGGAGGTCCTGCGACTTGCTGTCCGGATGAAGAAGCGTCGCTGTTTGTCCAAAGTTTGAGTCAGTGAATAAATAACGCGTCATGAATATACACATACATTGTCGGAGATGCAGATTGAACAAGGATTGTGGGTGACTCATTTGAGCCGATTGAGTCGTTGGAACTCAAGTGTTTGGGTCGTTTCAGTGATGCCAGTGATTGCGGAGATACTGCTGAATCTGGAGATGCCGCGGTTTGTCCCGTGATTGGGGCTGAGGATGTTGCTGATGTGTTTATGGGCGCGGCTGATGTTGATGAAGGTTGAGGGATGGCGTTTGGTGGTGTCGAAGACGGGGCTACGTTTGATGCGATCCAGGATCGAACGGCTTCCGAGTTTGTGGTTAGGAGTCTGGTATGAGACAAAAGTCATGAATGGAGACACAGAATTGATGCACAGGAAAAATAATGCCCGGCGGTGAGTCCTTCTCATTGATTAACATGAGCTTACCTATCTCTCACGCCACAAACTGCGAGCATAGCAACGAGATTCTCTCGGAGCCTGCACACATCCGTGATTGAGACAACGGGTGATTGCTGTGCGCCGTGCACCTGAGAGGGATCTGCGAGAAGGATATACGGTGCGAGACCCGGCCCCGAAGAGGAAGAAGCAGACAGGGCAGCAGAGGAAGCTGAGGCTGAAGCGCTACTCGAGGGCACCTCACTGTAGTCCAGACTGATCCCGAGGCGTGACTGCAGTATGGTGGGTGTCGATGCCGTTGACGCCGTCGATGCTGTCTGGTACTGTATGGGTATAGACTTGCTCATAGCTCTTCGATATTTATTTAAATATTTAATTTCAGTTGCACTATTTACTTGTCCTCATCAGCAGTCCCCTCTTTCTCAATCCCTTCACTCTGTTGAGTACTGTCATCCACATCATTGCTATCTTCTTTCTCGTTCCCTTCATCCTTCTCATCCTTCTCAGACTCGCTCCCGCTCTCGGCGTCGGCGTTCTTGCCCGCGCCCTTTTTGCCCTTCACGTTGCGCTTGCGTCTCTTTTGCCGCCTTTTTGCCGTTTTTTGTTCCTCTGCCAAACGCGCAGCCTCGATGCGTTGCTCGTATTCGAACTTGTCTTTTTCCTGTTACCCAGTGATTGAAGAGAAGGATGGAGCGAGAGAGGGTCAGAAGCAAAACAAAAAGAGAATCTACACATTACAAACGCACCATCTTATCCTTCATATCCATCGCCTTCAACCGAGCAAACTCTTTCCGCCTCAAGTTCCTGTAAACGTGAAACTCGCCGGATCCAGCACCGGCACTGGACCCCTGAACGTTGCGCACAAAGTCCGTCGGTGCGCGTACTTTCGCTTCCTTGTTGCGGCGAGATTCGGGCAGGATTATGGGTTTATCCACGCGCTCCATTAACCGGTCCACTTTCATTTTTGCAATCTGTGCGTGCGAAGGTTTGAGGTGAGTTGCTCCGTAATTCCCTCGCAGGTGGCATCTACTCACGTCGAGCGCATTGGTCAGTCGCACCCGCTTCGACGGGCCTTTGCCTTCGTTGTCGCTGTTGTCGCTCATTTTTTATGTAAAAAAAAGAGATGGGAAACAAGAGCAACAAGATTGTTGCGGCCAAAGGACACGGCCAGCAAACACACAACACGCAAAAGACTATTCTGGATAACCCGCTGGTGTACAAATGGTGCGTGTCTATCTTGGTTGGGTGCTTACCTGTCTCCCGTGCCAACTGACCTCATGGCGACCAGGCCCACGCTTGTCCCGCAAGACGCGGCGCTAATCCTATCGACGCTGACAAGGTATGTCCTCTCATACAACAAGGTTAATCCCAACCGTTGGTATTAACTTTCTTGGGGCAACAACAGCATCATAGCCCCAATCGGCGAAAAGCGTTCTCTAGCCGCAGAAGCAAGGTCCGAAACCACCGCTGCCATCGTCATCCAAAAGCAGAAAGCACACCAATCTGCCGAATTACAACAAACACAGTCAAAACTCGATGCGGTGGATGCAGACTCGCTCGACATTAACGCGAGAATCCAGCTTCAAGAAGAACGTAAAAAACTCGAGAAAAAGTTGAAACGAAAAGCTGCTGTGACTGCTGAGGAAGATGTCGTGCCTGTAAATCCAGCACCGAAACGAAAGCGCGTAGATCTTGAAGCGACAGAGGAAAGCGTTGCGAATGACCAACATCTTGCACTGATTTGGAAGAGTCTTGCGATTGGAGTCAATACTGTCACGAAATGTCTGAGTACCCGAAATGTTGCGAATCCCGATCGAAAATGTTTGAAGCTTTCAATGGTGTTTGTTTGTAAAGCAGATGTAGCTGCGGCGCATTTGTTTGCGCATCTTCCTACAATGTGCTATCTTGCTGGAGAAGATGTGATTTTAGTTCCACTTCCTGCTGGATCTGAAAAGGCATTGTCAAATTGTTTGGGGTTGAAGTCGGTTATTGCATTGGGGGTTCAGGTATGCATGTTTTTAGTTTTGATTCCTTGGGCTCTGAAAAGCAATAACATGGGCTCGAAACGCACAGGCCGACTCTCCCAACTTCCAAGAGCTCTACGAACTTGTGAAAAAGATTGTCGGACCACCGCGTATTCCTTGGATGTTGCGACCAAGCAAAACTAGAATGTCTTCTGCCACTGCGACCGATTCAGCAAATGCAGGAGGAACAGCAGAAACTGCCCCAACTATTCCACCAATCACAGCGGCAACTGCTCCACCAATCAAATCAGATATTTCGTACCATCCAACCAACCTGAAGACATTGAATGTTGTGCAGGGCAAGCAAAGTGGGAATGGGGGAAGAGGGATGCCAGCAGGTGGTGCAAGCAAAGGCAAGAAGGCTTCGAAATCTTCTGCGAATGATAAAAAATAAAAATGCGCGCATGAACGAATGTTTTAGCATTCCCTTGAATGTTGCTAAAGTGTATCGATTGATCTGGCCTTGGTGACTGGCGTGCAAGAAGCGCGAGACATGCCACAGTAACCAACCCGTGGTCACAGCAGGACGGCTCAGCATTTATATTCAGGTATTCATAACCTTGAAACAGAATTTGGAACAAAAAAAGAAGATGCTGCTCAACATCTTTTGCGCTCTCAACAACCATCTCGACTTCAGTCCGGTCCCTCCTACCAATGCGTGATAGCGATGCGTGAAATCGACAAAGGCCCGCAGTGGTTTGCTGAGACATGCATGGTGGCACTTGGATTTTGCTGTTGATGTTGTTTGGGCTGTACCAGTGATCGTGCCCCAGTTGCAGCGCCGGTGCATCTCACCAGCCAATCACAAAATATCCTGAAACTTGAAATGAAACAACCCGACGGAGCTCCCAGCCTCCTCACCTCGGGGCAAATCTACCAAGATGAACGATCCATCTGTATCACCATGCCAATCGACAAGTTGGTGAGGCTCCGAGGACATGACACAATTGTTCTAGTTGGTCCAAATGGATGTGGCAAAACACGGACGTGTTACGACTTTGCTCGGCGTCGTTGGTGCCTGTATTTTTTTGATTGTGCGCGTGACTTGGATTTCCAGGCAATGATCAATATGTTGGAAGCCATTGTACCAATCTCCAAGTGCACGAAAAGTCAGGACTTTGAGCGTGCCTCTGAAAATCTTTTCGAGTGCCTGATTGGAACGCGAATTCTTGTATTGCAAATGTGGCGGAAGGAAAACAGGGACTCTGTCAAATGGTTTTGCAGTCAAAGAAGTGACGGCACTCAGCAACTGCTACGAGATGTCTTTATCGAAATCTCACACTATTCCGGGTTAATGATGTCTGAGATGGTTTGCAAGCTGGAAAGGCAAACGAACTGCTGGCTCATTTTCAATGAGTCGCACTGTCTACTTGACACCCTCGCATCAGATTACCACCCTTGGACGGGCGATAAGCACGACATATCAAGAGACAAACTAGAGTATCCGCGGTCGTTCTACTCGTTTGTAACCGCGTTTATTACGCACCGAAGAGTTAAATCTGCCTGGTGCGGAACGATTGTGGGAATCGCCTACATTGAGGCGCCACCATTTTCGGCAGGACCAGAGCTGCCCCGGTACTACACGTTCACAGAATTCAATTTTCTGACGGCATCGCAAATATTCAAACTCTGTAAACTGTGGTTGCAAGAGGATGTCTTTGAGGAAAATCAGACTCTTTTGCAAGAAATCTCGACTTTTTTTAAAGGACGGCCAAGATTCTTCATGTCTTTCCTTGACAAGTTGAATGAGTTGCAGGACATTCGGAAGGCATATGAAACGTATCGCCGGGAAATGACAACACAGTACAACAGTTCAATGGCCCAGCAAAGGCCCTACAACTTGTCGAAGGAGCGTTTTGACGCGGACATGGAATCATTCTTCAACGGGAGAAAAGACCATGTCTTTCAAAAGCAAACTGCCGCTTCTTCTCTGTTGGAGCTGTGTGCCGGTTCCCTCTTTGGTGATGGCCAGTGGACGCGTTTCTCGTCTGATTTGGATTTGATGTCGACAAATCTCGTCATAGTCAGTAGTCCGTACGATGGACGGCGGGCAAAGCTGACGGAACCAATGATTTTCTCTGCGGGTTTGAACTACTTTGCGGACCATGAGCCACACGCGATGATCGAATATCTCAGCGCAAAGATGTTTGCTTCAGAAGGCTCGGATAAGATGTCAGCCGGGGAAAAAAATCGCCAAGTTAGACTGATTATTGCGGTCAAATTCATGGTGGTTGGAACCGGAAATGCAAAAGTTTCTTCCTGATTGGGTGCAGAGTTTGGATATTGCGAAACCAGTTGTAATTTTTGATTACCGCAGCAAGGACGGCGGAGCGAGTATGTTTCTGCAGCAGCTACACGATCCCGAGTTTGAATGGGTGCGCCTGACTTGCGCTACTCGGTGTTTTCCTGTTGCATCAAAACGACGACTACCGCAAATTCCGCTTTACGCGAAGATTGCCAAATATGGATGCTGCGTTACCAGCAAATTGGCATAACCGGCAACGAACGCGTAATGTTCGAAAGAACTGCAAAGTGGTCGATTTGCCCACCTGCGATTCGAGCTACCAGACACGGCTCCTGAAATGAAGGCGCGCTTCGAGGCTGGTTCTAAGGGAGAGGATGAAGTGATTCGCGTGAATCTAGACTCTGAGTTCTCTGCAGCGTTCTTTGGCAAGAGATTCGTACTACAAAAAGTTGGCGCGTTCAGGAATGAAAAGATGATCATCTTCGTCGATAGTTTAGTTTTCTGGTGGTGGTGTTTGAGTGCTGGACACATGAACGGGATGTTCAATTTTTACGTGCATAAATATTTATTATAAATTCTGGCTGTTGGTAAAATGGATCCGCAGGTCGCTTCACAAATCACGTCGACCATCTCGCACCTCGAGACAACACGGGAGCAGCAAGAAGAGGATGAAAAGATCATTGGTGAGTGTTTCCAGTGGGAGACTTGTTTGCGTTTCGTCACAATTGAGCTCAAAACATTACAAAAACAGCAAAGCTCGTCAAGAAGGAGTCACGCGAGATGAGCATCCTTGCAGAGAGTCATCGGCCAGCTGAGGAGCGGATACGTACGATTCAGACTCGGTATATTGAATTGGTGAGGACTTTCGGGGCCGCTTGGTTCGTTTTGTTTATTTTGGGGGGGCTCTGTTGTTTGACGCATGTCTGGTCGCAGTTTCAACTTCACAAGCGAGTGGAACGGGATGCTCAGAAACTGGCCAAGCGGCAGGATGCTGAGCGAAGAGAGAGGGAAGCGCTGAAAGCTGAGCTGCACAAAGTCAACATTCAAAAACAAAAGATTGAAAACTTGTGTCGCGAGCTTCAAAAAGAGAACAAGAAAGTGAAGGTGACTTTATTGAGCATGTCCCGATATCAGGATCGGACTGACGGTATTTTCTTCTTTTTCAAAGGAAAAATGCGATTCCATCGTCCAGTCTCAGAAGCAGGAACGAGAAGAGCTATCGACAAAATTCGTCAGCACAATATCCGAAATCCGCTCCGAAATCACTCAGGTCCGAACTGTCGTTGGCATCCCGGACTCTCCCGAAACAACCGACTCCATTTCAATAGCCAGCGTCTATGACACGGCCATCAAAGAGAAGCTCATGAACTTTTTCAATCAATGGACTGCTCGAGAAAAACAATTTGAGGCGGCGATATCGTCGAGTGGGATGGAGAATCGGTTGTTGGAGGCAAAGTTGGAGCAGCAGAGACAAATTGCGGCGCAGGAAGTTGAGCGCAATGGAAGTTTGAAGCTGCAAGTTGGCAGTTTTTTGACCACTGAGCGGGATTTGAGGAAGCAGCTGCAGGTGTACGTGGACAAATTTCGGCAGGTGTGTGTGGCGTGAATCTTGGGTCATTGGAACTGAGGTAGACTTTTGCTCATGTTTTTTTGCACAGGTGGAGGAAACTCTCAACAAGAGCAACGAGCTGTTTTCAACATTTCGAATTGAGATGGAGGCAATGACTTCAAAGACGAAATCGCTCGAATCCGATAACCTCACATTGAAAGCTCGACTGGACGCGATCAATAATACCATGGTTCAAGTCGCACAGGAGCGTAATAATGCGCGTAAATTGATTGACGCTGCGAGATTTGGGAAGGAAAAGCTGGAAAATGTTTGCAGGGTAAAGAGTGACATTCTGTTTGGGACATACATTCAGTTTTTCTTGACCCATCTCGATCAGGCTTTGCAGGCTGAGAGAAATGAGCTGCGCAGACGTCTTACGCATTATGAATCCCCAATATCTGTGCCTGCAGCTGCGGCGCCTGATCCAATGCCCCCAGCTTCGATGGATACCGCTGCGCATGCACGCGAAACTGATAAAGTGCAGCAAACCAATGGGGCAGCTCCGCCGGCGAAATCCAAATCAGGAAAAAAGAAAAAATGAGCCGTTGTGTTGTTGTGTGGGGAGAGCACAAAAGCTTTGCAGAAGTGTTGTGTTTGCAATTTTCAGATTCGAGTGGATTCGAAAAGTTGAAGGTGTGTTTTGGCGGTGTTGAAAGGGATTCCACGAAACCCGACCCCACTGCCTCAATCACCTCTCAACCATGGGATTTTTTTACTGTGTATTCTGAAATAGAAAAACACCTCACTTTTTCACTTAGTTCGCTGACTGCACCCAGCATGATTCTTTCCAGTTTCAAAGTTCCCCTGCATCCAAGCACAATGCACTCAATTTTATACTCTTTGACGGCATCGCAAAGCGCGTCACGCGCGTCGCCGACAAGGAAACAAGATGAACCTTATAATTCGGGTTCAACTCTTGCACGCGTTGTTGAGCTTGTTTGAGCAAGTTTTGGGACTCGATGCGTGTTTTGGTGACGTGCTACTCGTCGTGTTCTTTGTCGGTAGATACGGCGCCGCCACTAAACACACGAGTGCGAATAGGAATGATTATGTCAGTGCGGCAGTCTGGTTTTGTGGTTGTGGTTGCGTGAGTTGTTGCAGGGGATCATGTGGCACGGAATGAACAGGGGATCATGTGGCACGGGATGAAGCAAGAAAGGGCACGGGATGATGTCTCAACTGAATACAATCAGTTCGCAGGCATCCTGGCCAGACCCCGGGAACAGGTTCTTGGCGGCCAATCGAGCGCAGCATTTGAGTTCTCAGAAGCGTCCGTCGCAACTCAGTTTTGTTTTGATGAAACTTTTAAATCACTACAAAAGCTCGACACTTTATTTCAATTAAGCGCAATTCACCGAACAACAATCACGGGACACGACGCATGATGCAGGACATGGTCGCTCACTGAACCAACCATCAACTTGGACACGAGCGACATTCCCTGCGACCCCATCACCACACACTCTGCTCGCAGCTGCTTGGCTGCATTGCACAGCTCCTCGCGCGTGTCTCCCTCCAATGCAATCGCACGCACAATGACGCCCTTGTTTCGTTCCATGACGCGGTATGCGTATTTTTTGAGGAGTGTGTGGGATTCAATGCGGGTTTGTTCTGCGGCCCATGCTTGGTAGTCTTGGTTGGATGAGATTACGGCGCCTGCAAAGATTTCGTCGCCGACGGGGACGGATGGGGTTGCTGCAACTGGGCGGCAGTCTGTGCAGTGAAAGGTGTGGCACTATTAAAACATATGCATATTTACACGTAGACGCTCACTTAGCAATACAATCTCGTCAAGAACGCCGCTTGCATCGCCGCTGCCACGGCACATGTGATCCAGGGCCCAGTCAAACGCCTTCTGTGCATGCTTGGACGCGTCAATGGCAACAACAATAACGCGGGTAGGGCAGGCAGGATCCGAGTACGGGACAGCGTCGTCGAACATTGTTTTTTAAAAGTTTGTGTATGTGTTTTTATTTCCCACTCAGGCAGTTCATAAATATGTCTTGAACCGTCAAAGTGAGTCATTCACATTCAACCCATGCAAAAGAGAGACAAGTTGCTCGGCCTTTTCGACAAGATCCGTGTCTGTCTGTTTTGCAATAAACGCGTCCAGATACTCGGAGCATGCATTCAGAATACGCGAGTCGAATTCAATGTGGAGCAATTGTTTTGGGGGCGCAGAAAGTGTAATGCCAAGCACGAGCAAAAGCGTTGACTTTGTGTTTGCATCGTGCGTTGCAAAGTTGATGTTTAACGCGAGTTGAAGGAGCTCGCGCGCCATTTTCAAGCAGTGAGTTGTGTTTTCTGGAAGGAAGAGTGTGTTGGTCAGTGTCTTTTGAAAAACTGGAGCAACAACAAAACTAACCTGAGCACTTTACGATCAATGCTGCTGTTTTCAAAAATGATTCCACCAAGATGTTATGCGACAGATCTTCCACCGCGTTCAAGCCATATCTGCACAAAACAGGAAATTTAAGCAAAATGTATATCACACAAGGTTAAATCACTCACAGGAACGCAAATCCATCCACCAGGGGATAAAAGAAATCAGGAAGACTGGATGAAAATGAGCTTGCGCTCGCTGTCGATTTTACCATTGCTGAATCAGAATTTCGCGAAACCTTGACAAACAAATCAGCGTTTATAAAAACCAAAAATGCACATCAAGGTTGTACCAATTCACCCCGATTTCGACCAGCAGTGACAGTAAATGCCATATACCGCAAAATCGCTAATCTTCCCATCAACATTCTCTCGTCTTCCATCAATCCAGCATTCAAGAACTTGGCTGCAAGTTTCGGTACGCGTACTCCCATGCCCACGATCGCTTCTTGAACGTATAATTCAAAATCGTCCAGTTGATATGTGTTTTGGAGGTTTAAAAGTCGCGGGTAAAGATCTTGCAAGATGTTTGAGAGATCGTTGAGATTGGCACTTGCAATGAGGGACGACAAGGATTGTAGGGTGATCTCAATGATATCGGGATCTTCGGATCGGAGGTTTTTTAAACAGTCTCGAAGGTAGCTGTATTGTTTTTGGTCAGTGGGTTGAATTACGGAAAGTGAAAGGCTTACAATGGCTTTTTTGAATTGATGCGATCGTCTGGTGTGGCCAATGGAACTAAATCATCTCCGTCCGACTCATCGGAGCTGTTCACATCTTTTTTTGAGTCGTCTCTTTCTGATTCGTCGTCGGATTCATTACCAGCTATTAAATCTACACACGCAGGAAAGGTAAAAGGTCAAGGTACCGTTAAGAAAGTCAGAACTAAAAAAAATACCTTCAACAAATGCATCAGGATCCTGTTCCATTACTTTTTCGCGATGGCGATCAAGTTTGCTGGTTTCCTGCAAAGAGGCCAACGCCAAACCATTTCCGGTCGCTGAAACCGTTAATTCTTTGCTGCCCTCGTCATTTGACGAAAGAATCACAAGCGATCGCAGTTTTTTGACCAAGGTATCATTGTTATCCAGTTCAAAAGAAAGTGGGGTATTTGGGCGAATTGCTTTGGTAAAACATTCCCCGAGCACCTTTTCATCAACGGTATGAGTAAATGACTTGTTTTCCATGCAAAAAATCAAATTCGTCACTCACCATCCCACTTTTCCGCTTCACCTCAACAGTTGATGACAGATATATATGCATCCCTTGATTTAGAACATTTTCCAATCTTCGTGATCTCTCTGGTTCCAAGGAACTGAAATTGTTATGGGCGAAAGATACGAGAATCGCGGTCGTTAAACTCAAGTGTGCAGTTTCGGTCGAGTTTTTTGCGAACGAAGCGGACGCCCATAAAGACAAGCATTCTTCCAGCGCATTGAAAATTTGCAATCCTTCCAACATGAAAGGATTCAGAAAACAAGCAGAGGAAATAAAAAAAAAATTTTTTTGAGAAATAAACCTGTCTTTGATGAGAATTTCGCGTAATATCCACACAGTATCATAATTTCGGGTTCGCCAAGTTTCACCAGCATTGAAAAGTCGCGAAAAATGGACATGGCGGAATTGTGTTGAGAAACCTCTTCATTTGGAAACATGAACTCGAAGATGCGGCCAGCCTTGGCAACTGTTTGATGTGAATGATTTTCGGCTGTCAACTTTTTTTGAGGAATCAGCCATACGCTCGAAATACAGTGTTACCCGAGTAATTTCGCAGTGAAAGCTGTTTCAAAACAGACAGCATCAGTTTCAGCAACTGGTCGGCATCAATCCTTAAAATAAGTTTCGAAAATATCGGTTCTGAGTTGATTTGTGCTTTTTGAATGAGATTCGATGCAATGAGGTCGTAGCGATTCAGTCTGCACAGTTTTGTGAGCAAGAGCGCCATTTGAGATGCGATCATGTCTGTGGCGCAAAAGAGTCAGCTCAAGTAGGGATTTTGACAACGCAATTTATAACAATACCATCCATGACTACGCGGCTATCGAGGATGTCGTCAATGATGCGCTGAGTGAAGGGACTGTGGCAAAACAGACAATGATTGAGCAACCAGTCAGTGGAACATGACGTGACTCACAGCGGCATAAAGAAGGCATCAATTGCGCTTGTTTCGGACGCATACGCATTCGAAATCTTGTCCGGAAGCAGACATAAGATTGCGACAAACAGGGTCCAAGCAGCTCGATCAGCTTGTGCAAACGTTTCGAGTGAGTGGGTGTGCAGAAGATCTTTCAGTGCACTCAGCACGCGGGAATTCGATTCTTTCGTATAGGTTGGTCGGATTCGAGCTGCGAGTGCGTGGAAGCATGTGTGGATACGCATGGCTTGGACTTCAAGTTTGGATTCGAAACTGAGAGAATCGGTCGGCTCAGTGAGGATTGTTGTGAAAGCGGCTCTTTCTGAATCAATTGGAGATAGTGCAATGATATCCACGGCGGCAACAGCGAAACGGTCGAACGAGCGGGTTGTGATTTCGTTGCCAGAGTGAGAGTGCAGACATTCGCGCGCACGTTGAACAAGCGGTTCGATATTTTCGACGGCATCGTTGTTGTTGATTGCATTGGTGTTGCTGTTGCTGCCTAGTTGGGCAGCTCGTTGCGCGAAGGCGGTGCTGATTCGCTGGAAGTCCATTGGAATATATTCTTGACTTTACGGTAAATATAAATTTATTTATGGTAACTTTAGCGCCAAGCAAAGATCAGCCCGAGCGGATGGGTTGAACTTGGCAGAACAAGCTCACGTGTTCAGTGCCACTTAAAGTCTTAACAGAGAATTCGACCTGAACCCTTCTCCTCAATCGCAAACCACCAGCGATGACCTTGGACCTCCCCGTCTTCCCCACCTCAACCATCCGCGTAGTATGCACATCAGATACACACCATGACAACCCCTCAGCGTCTGTTCCATCTGGAGACATTTTCATCCACGCTGGCGACATGACCGACTTCTCCACACTTGAAGAGACAGCAGTACTGGACTGGGTCTCAAGCCTCCCGTACAAGGTCAAGATCCTCATTGCTGGCAACCGGGACAACAAACTTGACCAGGGAGCTCAGCAGCGGTACTCCCAGGAAATGTCTTGATCTCATGACGAGTTTGGACGCGAAGGAGAAAGGGATTTATTACCTGGATCGCGAGGTCAATACTGTTGCTTACTACACCGCAGAAGGACAGCTGAAGGAATTGAAAGTCTATGCAAACCCCGCTTCAACCCGAGTTTTCGCCGAATCGGTGGCCGCTTTCTTACCCGCCTTATCCAGCCCCCCGAAGCCACTGATGCATGGGGCCACACCTCCTGGCAATCGATGATGTGCAGATATGGATTACTCACGGCCCGCCACTTGGGCACCTGGACAACCCCAACCGTGCTGGGTTGACGGGTTGCGCCCGTCTTGAAGAAGAAACTCGAGCAAGGCAGACCAGTGCCGTCAGTTTTTGGGCATTTTCATTACAGTTGGGGCGTGGAACGTTTTGATTGGGATGAGCAGAAAGCGCAACGTTTAGTGGCAAGTGCAGAGTTCATCAAAGGAGAGGGGCGCTCAAATTCGAGGTTATCATTTGCCCTGCATTCTTCCCACTGCCATTATCAACCAACTGGACTTGGTAAAACACAAACAAACTGATGCTCCTTCAACCACTCAATTTGCCGCACTACATCAGCATTGATTGCAATCCCCTCTTGTCCCATCAACACTTCAAAAAAGTCCTCCAAAAACAGTCGCAGTGTCTGGCTCAACAACATCTTATCCTCACTGCATCCTTCCTTCTCCAAAAACTGCTCCAACACACCCAAACAAAGCGTCCGACAAGGCTCCTGGCCTTCACCAAGCGCCGGTTGCACATACTCAAACTCCAAAAAGCGAAACCCCAATCCATGCAGAACTGCACGTCGACGCGCCGGAACCATTACATCCACTGCTGCATCGACTGAGTCTGTGTTTGTTTCACAATAAATGGCTGAGGGACCGTTGACATGGTGATGAGCATGTGCTTCGAGTGTGATTGCTTGCACGGCGGCATCCAGGAGAAGCTTTCCGAGTCCCAGTCCTTTGGTGTTGAATTGCGGGTTCGTGGCAATGTATGTGATGAGTCCGCTGTTGCTTTTGATGTAGTATTCGGCGCTGACGGCGGCTAGAAGGGATCCATCGTGGGATGATTCAGCCAGGATCACAAACAGGGTGTATTCGCGGGATGGAGTTGAGTTTACAACACTCAGTTGCTGGTGAAAGACAGCAATGTCGTCCAGTTCTTCATTTTTGTGTTTTGTGGGGTTTTTTTTGTTTTCGTGAGCCAAGATCTCGAATGCATCACCGCAACAGCCGAGGCACCTTCTGGGAATCTGGCGAATGCCGGCACAAGAATCTCGTTGAAGAAGCCGTCCAACTTTGATCTATCGTACGCATGGTGTAGGTGGACAAGTCGCACTTCAGGTGTTGTTCGCATCACAAACATTCATCGGGCAAAAATTTCATTTCACACCCCACCACTCCGGACTTGTTCCCAAAACCTCCTCCATTTATCCTCATACGAAGCATGCCACCAAAACTTGCCACACTTGACCCCCAACAACCCTAAATATGCCCAAGGTTCCTCAGAACAAACAGCGTCATGCTGTCCCTCCCCGTCCGCCTCCTCCAACGACACAACAGCCATTCCAACAACCACATCACCCATCAACACGTCCATACTTGCCGCAGGAGCAGCAGCATGTGAACCAGCCTGTAGCTCCAAGCGATGCATATCTTCCACCATCGCCGCAACACATTTCACAAGCGGTGTCACCATATTCGCACGCGGCGGCGGCGGTGCAATATACCCAGATCCTTCCATCTCCACAGCTGGAGGACTCGACATCATTTCCTCCAACTCTTTCAACGCCTTCAACAGATCCAACACTTGCCCACGAAGAGCGCGGCGCTCATAAATACTCAATGTACCCCCTGGAACCCATAACGGCGCCAAACTGTGTGTTGTAGAGAACCATAGCACAATCGCGGCTTCAAACAAAATGAAACTGGTGAACGGGTCGAACCGAATGCTGTCAAAGTCTGTGCGATCTGTGTGGGTGAGTGCGCTGTTGAGGGTTGCAATGGTTTGGGCGCTTGCAATGCATTTTTGGACTGCCGTTTGAAGTGTCGGCAATGTTTCTGAGAACGAAAAGACAGGGGACATCAAATCAAGCTGCGCGGCAAGGTATAGCAGTGGGCGGTGGAGAATACAAGTGGCGGCATGATAGAGCAAGCTGACACTGATGATTGGAAGGATGAGCGTAGTATCTGTTGACGTGGCTACATGCTGCGGAATCGTGGATGAAATTGCAGACACAACGGGAGCCAGATTATTGTCCGAGACAGAAACAGTCAGATGCCTGAGTGTGGTTTGATGCATGGTAGTAAGACGCTGCGCAAGAGCAGACCATGTAGAAGGGATGATAATCTCCAATGCATTGAGGGGCGCGTTCTGGTAATGAGCTTTCGCCAGCTGAATAAGGTCCAAGATTGCGCTCAAGTGGCAAATGACGGTTTGGTTGAATGTTGAATGTTTTGCCGGCATATGCTGTGAATGCGAAAAGCGCGGGTTGAAAACAGGTTGCGGTTGTAGCAGCTTCATGTTGCTGCTGTCGAGCGACAGATGAGTGCGTTGAGAGGCAGCAATCTGGACCACTGGGGCGGCACATGTCCTTATTAGTCATGATCATGATCGCGTTTCATCCAACTTACGCTTCAGCGAGTAATAAATATTCCAAAATATAATGCGTCTCTCCTCCTTGTCGTATTCTGACAGATTGAGCGGCACCAACCAGGGAGAAAAGTCTGGGTCGACATCCATTCGAAGATCGCGCAGCATCTGGACGGCACGAGTAAAAAAAGGCTCCCCAACCACGGGCTGTCCACTGGCTAGTTTGAACGAAAAAAAAGATATCAATAAATCAAATAAAAAAATAAAAACGCGTTTCATTCATACCCAATGCAAACTGCGAAAACAAAAGCAGCGCCTTCAAATTCTTCAAACTCGCCTCAGCACTAACCAATAAAACAGCACGTTTCGCACGAGTGAAATACGACGCGCATTTTTTGGAAGAAAGTCGTGGAAACTGCATAAACGCAGCAATGGCACAAATCGTGAGCCGCAGCGCCGGAGATTCGAAAAAGAAATTATCCAAAACGCGTTCGGCGGCAATCAAAACAAGGGGCGGAAGATTTGTTTCGACAGAGAGGCAGTTGAAGATTGTGAACCAGTCCGTGATGGACGGCATTGAGTCTGGATCGGCGATTGCCATGGATGGTTGGTTTGATGGTTGGTTTGATGGTTGTCGGTGGGATTGATGCGCCGGTTGGTGCGTGCGGTTAGCCGGTTGATGTGAGGATTGGCGCGTCGATAGATGCAATG
Source organism: Chytriomyces confervae (assembly GCA_006535975.1). NCBI lineage: Eukaryota > Fungi > Chytridiomycota > Chytridiomycetes > Chytridiales > Chytriomycetaceae > Chytriomyces > Chytriomyces confervae. Next base: position 22,374 of record QEAP01000233.1, read on the forward strand.
ACTGGCGCATCAGTTTTGACGTCGGGTTGTTGAGTGGACTGAATCTGTCTTTTGATGCGCCGCCTTCATTACTCGAAGCAGTATCGTCAACGCTCGAAGCACCTCTCGATCGTCTAGTTGAGGGACCACTCTGACCGGCACTCATTGAAACGGAATAACTTTGATCCGCATCGCTCTTCACGGCATGACCCATTGAAGCTGAAGCTGAGCCAATTTGATCCATTTCGCTCTTGGGTCTATGCCGTGTTACATACTCACAGACAACGCCACGTCTGGCACAAGCGGCGCAGGATGGGCGCTGTTGGTCGCATTTGGATTTGAGCTGACGACAGTTTACGCATGCGACGGCGTAGCGAACGCGGCGCTTCTTTTCCTTGACTTGTTTGGCGCCTGTTGTGCCTTGACCTTGGATTGGTGGCGAGTGGGACATAATTTATTCATTCAAATAAAAAGAGAGTCTGGGATTTGTCATTAACTCCGATCCACTGGGACTGCACTCTCATTCTCTTCCTCTATTTTGTTTTCTCTTCTCTTCTCTATTTCTCTCTCTCTCTCTCTCTTTCTCTCTCTGTCTTCTCTCTCTTTCTCTCTCTGTCTTCTCTCACTTTTCTTCTTTCTCTCTCTCTCCAAATCCCATCGTCTTCCCTCTCGATCTCTAGAATTCTGACAACATTAAGAATGGCGTGTTTGCTGGGATTGTAAATCCAGATTCCACGATGACGATGGATGAATAAAAGCAAACCACGTTTGAAATCCAACAGAAAAAGTATCCCCCAAAACAACCCAAAAAAAAAAACATCATAACATGAGCGCATTCTACGGATTCAAGATCAACCGCATCGGCGGCAAGGGCGTCATTGACTTTGCCGAGTTCAAGGGAAAGGTAGAGCTGCGTCTCATCACCCCCATCACAATCCAGCCAAGCAACGCGGTCAATTATACTCATGACTTACATTTTCCCCCCACAGGTTGTCCTCCTCGTCAACGTTGCCTCAAAGTGCGGATACACCAAGCACTACGCCGGTCTCGAGGCTCTTCACAAGAAGTACGCTCCTCAGGGTCTCGTTGTTCTCGGTAATTCCGCCTTGTTTCCTTCCGACCCGCTTTTGATCCGACCTAAAACATTTGAAATGCAAAACATGCGCTGAACCACCAAAACACACACAACACTACACCCATCAACAAACAATAAACAACCCAAAATAAAAATAGGCCTCCCATGCAACCAATTCGGCGGCCAAGAACCCGGCTCGGAAGAAGAAATCGTGGACTTTTGCTCGCGCACATACAACGTCGACTTTGACCTTACAACCAAGATTGATGTGAACGGACCCAACACGGACCCCATCTACAACTTTCTCAAGTCTTCGACGGACGGCAAGGATATTGCGTGGAACTTTGGCAAATTCCTGGTTGGAAAGGATGGTGCTGTGATTGCGCGTTATGCTCACAGTGTTGCGCCTGAGGAGTTGGATGCGCCTATTGCCAAGGCGTTGCTTTGATTTGGTTTTTTTTCTGTTTTTCAACTTCTCGCACACTGTCTTGAAAATAAAAACACAAATCGTTGCACATATATCCGATCACTCGTCGGTGTCAATAGTGATTCCTCTGAGAAGAGAAGCGGGAATATATTCTCATGTTTTACCTTTATTTTGCGCGTTCCGATTGATTGGTTGAATTTGTCATCAACGAGAGAAGACACGCACAGACAGACGCACGCACGCACGCACGCATCAATGCTTGGGACACGCCCTCCACAAGCACGCCCCTTTCATCTAAACAACACGCACGCACGCTGCGTCGGCCGTCAAGTCCCAATCCAGATAAAACAAAACCCCCGCAAAAATCCACATTTGCACGTTTACCCGTCAAGCCCAACCCGACTGCACAGAAAATTTAAATTGGATTTATACCAATCGACCTTCCTCCACAAACAGAACAGCGACAACACAGGTGCGCAGAGACCTGATCCGTGGCCGGCCCTTCTGTCCAGCCACACACACACACACACACACTTACCCCACATCTCACTGTGCTCTCTCTCACTCTGCTTTCCAGATAACATGACCGAATCCCGTCTCTCGGTCTCCGACGTTCGCGCAAGCACCGACAGCACCACTTACCCACGCATCCCACGCCCACCATCCAAGATGTCTGATCGCGGAAGGTAACCATTTCTCCCCCTCTCGCATGACAATAGAATTGGTACTCATGACCACATACACACACACAAAAAAAACACATCCACAGCAAACTCTTTTCATGGCTCATGACCAAAAAGACCAAAGTCGGTGTCATGCCCATGCACAATGATACAAAGAACGCTGCTGCTGGTCCCCAATTTGGAAATCATCAAAAGCACTTCACCCCTCCTTCGTCACCGCTTCCTTCGGAACCCGTCACCAGTTCAGTTACCGTCATCGAGTCCGAACCATCATCCACTCCACAAGAAACACCCCAAAAACCGCATCAAAAGCCCGAATCCCGTGTTTTGGAGTACTTTGCCAAACGCGCCGCCGCCGGCGGCAACCAAAACGTGTCGTCTGCACAACTCTCTCGGGAACAAATCTCACAAGCCGTGAGTGGAGTTGCGCTCAACAGCAGCAATCATGAGCAGAAGACGCTTGTTTTGAAGGATTGCCGTGACTTGCTCAACTCGGATATCCTGGCTCTGGCGCATGGCCTCGCTTCAAACACGCATTTGACCGAACTCGATCTGTCCAACACTCGTACAAGTACCGCAGCTGCGATTGAGCTGGCAAAGGTTTGTTTGTTTGTTTTTTCGGCACCTCCTGTTTCAGGTTAGTGATCCAATATCAAAAAGGCACTGGAGAAAAATTGCACGCTCCGCGTTTTGAACCTTGAACGCAATCTGATTGGTCCACAAGGAATGCAAGCACTTGCAGCCAGTCTTGCCGTCAACAAGACGTTAAAAGTGTTGAAACTGGATGGGCAGTATTTGGACATGGACACAAACACGGAGGCAGTGCTGGCATCTGCTGTGCTCAAGAATTCAAGGTGAGAAGGGTCACACACACACAACTTGCTTTAACTTTCACTCACACACACACACAACTTGCTTTAACTTTGATTTGGTGTTTATTTTTGATTGGATGCAGCCTCACGGCCATCACAGTCTCCCTTCGTGATGCTTCTGCGCGCAAACAGTTGTTTTATGCAATTCAAAGCAACCGCAGCCAAGTCGCGCCGTAGACAAAAACTATACAAAAAAGTATTCCGACGATAGTAATGGGCCTCATACCAGAAAACCACAGAACAGAACCTCTTGAACAGTATCCTTTTTCTTTTTTTTGGTTGATGTAGAGATCTCCTTTTCTAGATTTACTTTCTTTTTCTTCTTCTTCTCTTTATAGATCTCTTTTTTTCTTTTTTACTTCTCCGGACTCTCCTGAACTTGCTTCTTGAAATAAAAATGCAAAAGTAACAGTAAACAGTTGAATTTGTAATCAATCAAATACAGGTAAAATAAATTTTATTTATTACAAGATCCGCACTTTCGAGCCAATCAAAACACGACAAGTAGATTTTTTTTTTTTTTAGATCAAGTTTTCCAGACTCATGACATTCCTCCGGACCTGCAGAGGTGTCATTGGTGTGCCTGTCATTGGAGTAACTGTCATAGGTGTGACTGGTGTCAACAAAGCTTCTTGATTCTGCTGCTGCTCCTCTTGGCCCGCATGTGGATGATGTGGAATCCTTACACTCAACGCAGCACCAGCAGACACACCACCACCATCCACAAAACAAGAACCAACATACTGCGCAGTCACTTCCCTACGATACGCCGCCTCCTGCGACACCCTCCTCATTTTGGCTCTCTGATTTTGAAACCAATTGCGCACAGCTTTCTTTGTCATACCCAACCGCTGTGCAATGACGTCGTGCTGGGCACCTGACGGTGTCGCGTTTTGGTGGAACAGTTGCAGAAGGATTTTGACTTGTTGCTTGGTTGCGCGTGAGTTTGCGGTGATTGGGCCGAGGATTTTGTGAATGTGTGTGGTCGTGGTGGTGGTGGTGGTGGTGTGTGAGGGTTGTGGGGATGTTGATGGTTGGTGGAGGTATGTGTGGAGTGTAGTTGTTGTTGTTGGTGGCATGGGCTGTTGCTGTTGTTGCGGCTGGTGCTGGTGCTGGTGCTGGTGGTAGTAGGTTGCACTGCCGGAAGCCGCGAACCCCGTGGCAGAAAATGTCGGAAGGTAAAGCGGCTCTTGGGGGTTAGTGATCATTCGCTGCTGCTGCTGCTGCTGCTGCTGCTGGGTGGTGGTGGTATGAACTGAGGCTGGGTACTGCAATTGTTGTTGCTGTTGTTCCAAAAGATTAGACAACGGAGAAGAAGCCATCTTGAGCGGCGGTAAAAAGACAGCATTCATTTGAGACGACGACGACCGATGCGACCACATATTGAGGGTGGGCAACAGACTGAAGTGAGGGGAGGTCCGTTTCAATTCCATGTGCGGGGACGGTGATGCTTCCGGGTTGAGAGACACGGTAGTTGTTTCAGGGCTGCCAAATGTGGATGCAGGCAGTGAAGTCATGTTTTTTGGGGGGCGAGGGAAGTAGGTAGGAAGGAGAAGGGATGTGGGTAGAAGTGGAGTTGTAGGTAGTTTAGTTGCCAGTTGAGTGTGCAACGATCCAGAGAGCGACAAGGGTGGATTTCAAGAGAAGTAATTTCAAAAAGATGGGAAAACGGATGGCTTGTGGGCTCCCCGTATTTATATATGCGCTTGTAGTTTGTGATAAATAAATTGGAATTGGACGTGAAAATGAATCAGTTTTTTTGTTGTTTGCTGATTATCGAACTCATCCATCTCCACTCCGCTCTTGGAGACAGAATCCATTTTCGGTTGTTTCAGACACTGTTCAGAAGTAGCGGTGGCTCAAATACTCGCCAGACAACGAGCGGCGCGGGACGAGTATAACGCAATTATGTCTCCTGTAACGAGCGGCGCAGTGGATTGGTGATTCGCAAGGAAAGCGGACATCTGCGCAAAGCAAGACTGACCAAAAAAAAAAAAAAAACGCACAGTCAACAATTTTTTTCTCTCATAAAACAAAAAATTGATGACAACATTTCAAAGCGTTTTTTTTTCGTCAGTGACCCTGAAACGAATGAAGGGAAAGCAAACCCTGAAACGCGGAATAAAAAAAAAACAAAAAAATTGTGTCGGGGGTTGTCGTCGGAGTGTTGAGCGCATAAAATAATTTATTGGTTATTGCGTGTCACGCTTTCCTTATCAGTTCGGGCTCAAATGCAAATGCAAAAAAACGTTACGTGACGGGAGAATCACAGACAAAAAGGGCAGCCACTGCTACAGCTGGCTGGCTTGTGATGCAGCTCACTCCGAAACGATCAAAGAGACAACTAAAAAAGGAGACAAACGCAAACACGAAAACATTCAGTGAGTGATTGGATGGGATATTATTCGAATATCTTCTGAACCCGGTTTTGGACAAATGGGGGGTGGGGCGCGAAGATGTGTCGTCCAAACTTGCCTCCCACCTCGTGAACTTGCGCATGGACGTTGAAAATGTTTCTGTTTTTTTCTGTTGTTGACGGCAATCGAACTGAACTTGGGAATGGAACAGTCTCTCTCTGTACAGGACAGTGTCAATTCAATTTATCCAATGGGAATCAGCAGGCTGGGCTAGGAGTTGTAGGAGTTGTATGTGTTCCATGCTCTCTATCGAAAACAGCAAATCCTGAAGCACACTGCAAAATTGAGCTCGAGGCGATAATCTGTTCGCTTGTATTCCCAGTACAGTAGCAGCATGTGCGCAATTGTGACAAAGAGGCTAAACTACGCCAATTCTTCAAAAACTTGCCGAATATCCCTGACAAAAATATGTTCCACCCCAAATTCGTTTTCGGCACGTTCAAGTACGCGCCGAATCTCGTCAATACCTTCTCCAACAGCACCCAATCCCACAAGTACTTGTCCGTAAGTGAGTTTGGCTGAAAAAAGGGGATGCAAATGCACCTTTGGCTCGTTCGGAAAGACCAACGTTTCCAGTAAAATTTTTGCTTCACTATGTCTACCCAAACGACGATACGCCTCACTTAAACCAATTGCAGCCCTCGTCTTCATCATCTGAGTTTGTCCATGCTGTTCCAGACAGCCAGACATGGCTTCATCATTTACTAATATGGCTTCCTCAGCATGATCGATACGATTGTAGAGATTTCCAATTTCAACAAGCCAGCTTCGTGTGACAAGATGCGATTCGCCCAGACTTGCCCGCGCAAAAATCAGACCATCCTCCATAAGGGGCAGGGCTTTTTCATACTCTTTCATGTATGTGTAGCAGATGCCAACACAAAGCTGCGATGTGATAGCATCCGGAGATGTGGCCCCAAATTTTTCCTTTTGATACTCAAATGATTTCTGGAAAATGAGGCAAGCACTTTCGTACCGGCCGCGATGCATATGAAGCATCCCAAGAAGTTCAGCAGCACGTTCGCTCATTGGATGTGATTCACCCAGTGATTGAATTACTTGCACAATTTCGATAATGATGGTCTCTGCTTTGTTGTATTGTACGGCGTCGGCAAGCAGGCTGCCGAGTAACAGTTTCAGCATTAAAACCAGGGGGTGGTTTGACCCAAATTGCTCCTCGTATTTTGGTGCCCATTCAGAGATGAGCGCTTCAGCGGAGAGGTAGTCACCCATCACACCGTGGCATTGAGTGAGCATCATGAGAGCAGAGGCGGTAAGTTGGTGAATGTCTCCAAAGTCTTTGCGCAGATTGGCAAAGGTTGTTTCGAGGATTTCGAGAGAAGCATTAAGCTTGCCTGTTATCCAAATATGAAGTGAGAATGTCAGATGAGCCGAGGTTGTTATAGTTGCAAACATGGACAATTACCTAACATTTGGTACATACACCCCTTTAAGAGTGAGCATGAAAGAATCACGCTGCTCACCTCAGAACCTTGTATCTTTTCATCCAAAATTTGAACAATCCATTCCCTCATGACGCTCAAAACCATTTCGTCCAATTTCTCACTCCCGCCTTTGCCATTTGAATCAGCAAAGTTCTCATCTATCACACGAAAAATTGCATCACGATCACTCTGCTTGAATGCCTGACTTCGGCGAAGGCTAATTCTTCCAAATATGTTTGTTAAGGACAGGCTGGCAATTGAGGAAAAGAAGCGTTGTTCCTCTGCACGTGTCATTGCAACATGGAAGTTGCTTTGAGTTTGCTTTGCTGCATATACTTCGTATGCGCACCAAGACCTGGTCAAAGTGACTTCAAGGGATTTGAAAAAAGTGTGAGAGGAGCAATATGTGGCAAAAACACTTACTTGGATCATCCCAGGGAAGGCACACCATCACAACGTTTTTCATTTCCTTGATAGCCGACATGAAGGTTGTCTTCCACCACTCAAACGGGCGCTCGCCAGTTGCGTGCTGACTGTTGCTGAACAAATCAAACCAAATGACTGGATCTTCTTCATGCAGCAATTTCCCCTTTCCTTTGTAGCTTTGAAAGAATAAATTGATGGCTTCAACGACATCTAAGAACTTGTAACTCCATGCCTGTCAAGAAATTCATTGAGGTTTTGTCGACTGGGCACAGTTTCAAAGGATGTTTACATGACTTATGAACCACTCCGAATCTCCAACAGCCTCTGATTCGAGCACGTTTTCGGATCGGCTGAGTTGGTCACACAAACTTCGCCCCTGCTCAATCGTCCTCGGCATCACAAACTCAATATTTACCTCCGCAGTCGTTTTACCTTCCAGTGCTTCAACTGTCCACGTTTCGATCAGTTGATTCATGTATGACAGATGGACTCCTTTGATGGACATGATTTTACTTGGGTCGGTGATTGCGGTGGACATTGACAATTGATCCAACTTGATGTCGTTCACGACGGTGTCTTGCACTTGGATCCGTTCAACAGTCTCGAGAAATGCAGATTTGACGGCTATTTGGTTCGACTGGGGGTTGGCAATCGTTCTTGCTCCTATCGCTGCTTGTGCACTTGATGGATCGAAAGATTGGATTCTCTCAAGTTGTTGCTGATCAGGGCATACTGCTTTGCCTTCAAGGTTCTGTGTTGCGTTCCTCTTTCTGCCGGAGTGACATGCTTCAGCAAATCGCACGAGCAAGTTCATCTCTGATTTTAAATTGCTTTTTGCAAACAGTGGGAAGAGTGATTCTCACAGGGCTTCGCAAAGCATTTACGCTGATGTTGCCAACACCTGTGTGAATAGTGCGTTCTCGGTAGATAGTGAGTCCCGGACACTGTAATTGGCATAATCATTGTTTGCTCTCGAGACAAACGTGAAATGGCGCAACAGTGACGCCTTCCGAATCGCCTGATCCGATTCTTCCAAGAAAAACAGCTACTTCATTACCCCAGGGGTCGGAAGCTCGGCGAGACAAGTCCAGGTGGATGTTCTCCATGTTATTCTGTGACTTGATGACGAGCGGATCAACGTCAACATTCACATCACTCTTCGATTTAATTATAAGAGCAGTCTTCACAGTGAGTCCAGAAGTAAGATTGGAGAGGAGGAGGTCGGGGTCCAGCATTCAGAAACGCGCACAGTGGCCATGACAACGTTGGTTGGCGCTGCCATCGCAATGGAGCTGTACTTTTGAATGGGTGTTCAAAGATTTGAACAAACTCGCCACGAACGGACTGGACCTTTTGATTGCTTTCAATCTCCACTCTTTCTCGCCTTTGTCGGTTTCAATGGGACGGATTTTGAGCGAGTTGGGCGACTGAAGGCGACCGCGCAACCCAAGGCGACGACGGCACAACAGGAGACCGCGGAACTACATTCTCCTTCCCCAGATCGAGAGCATAAAAGGCAATGGGTTGTTCAGATGCCGTCAGTGTCGGATGCGTGGACTTGGTCCTTTTTGACGACGGTGCGTTGTCTGGCCGTTGTTGACACTTGTGTCTCTTAGTGTAATCGAGTCCTTCGACTTTGTCCCTCTGACTACGTTCTTCCACAGTCATGGTGACCCCAATGTTGCGACAAACTGGGCATGCGTCTCCGCCGACCCCCACGGCTCGACATCGTTCCCCTTTTCATACATTAAATGAGGGTATTCCCTGTAGATATCTCCACGCGTCATGCAGAGGGCCATGGCATTTACCATGCCAAAAGCAGTATGTCGTTGTGCATCTTGGCTTGTCCTTTGGGTGCTCCAGCTTCTCGTTGATGCGTATCACCGCGAGCTCTTTTGGAATCGGGAATGCCACCCCCACCTCAGCTGCAAAGCGAGAGGCCTTTGTCCATGAGTAAGGGATACGCTGGACGCCAACTTGAACAACCTTGGAGTTGAGGGTCTGTGCCTTTCCTTGTGCTTTGTCTTTGTCCGTCATGCGGGGTTGCCATAAATTGGTGAATTTGGTGAATTGGCTATCGTTTCTTGTATCGTTATTCTGTGGCGACCTAAATTCACTCTGGAATTTTTTTGCTCGTGTGGAGTGCAACGAACCGATTGCAGGAGCGGCATAAATGATTGCTCTGACTTGTTTCCTCACGCGCCTTGAAAGCCTTTGAATCAGGATTGAATAATAGCGCCGACTGAATGGTGTGAGCGTTGAAGTCATGGAAGCCTTGAAGTCATGGAAACAATTCCGACTTGGGGCGCCCACCATCAATTTTTGATTTTTTTCGAGTATTATACATCTTCTTCTTTCTCTTCTTCTTCCTCTTCTTCTCCTTATTCGCAATTACAACACACACTTTATTACTCCCGCAATTACATTCACAACCACCCCCCCACCCCCATATTATACAGCATACAGAAAACAAAACAAAAAATTACACCAACGCCTCTACACTCATCACATTGCGTCTCACTTTCGGGCTACTCCCCATAGAAATACCCAACCCTTCCTCAGTTTCTATACACTGAGCTGTTGGCGGTTCATTGCTGTATAGTTGTTGTTGTGCACTGCGCTTTTCAAAATGTTCTTGTTTCGGCTGCTGCTCGTGTTGATCAAGAACCCATTGTAATGGCCGTAGAGGGCCTCCTACAGGTGGACTGAGCGGTGCAGGTTGTTGCATCTGGTGCTGCACGTGAGGGTGATGATACTGGCCAGACATGGGTGCTGCGAATTGACTGGAATGTATCGTAGAATTTGGGTACGGTGATCCTTGCTGCTGCTGGTGATGGTGTGTCGCAGGGGGTACATGGGAGTACTGCATAGGACGGTATTCGAAACTGGGAACTCCTCCTTGATGCTGATACGCAAGCTGTGAATCAGGGATTGGGGAATGTTGTCCACGTAAATATCGTTCTTCTTGTTCCTGCCGTCGAACCTTTGCGCGTTGGTTTTGAAACCTGAGGGCAAAAAGAAAAGAAATAATTGTTTAATTTCAAATAAGAGTTGAACAACAACAACAACAACAACAACAACAACAACAACAACAACAACAACAATACTACACCAATTCCTAACGGCCTTCTTCGACATGCCAATACGCTCACTGATGGCTTGATGCATCATGCCAGACGGCATGGCATTCTCCAAGAAAATCTTTTCGAGCACTGTGAGTTGAGCTTTCGTTGCACGGATACTGCCGCTTGTTGGTGGAGTGATGAAGCGTTGCTGCATGACACCAGTGCTGCTCTGCTGTTGTTGATGATGGTGATCAACACGCTGCTGTTCATACGAAGGCCCCACTGCTGCTGCTGTCGACGATGGCAACTGTGCATGATGTTGATGTTGTTGTTGATGTGTTGGATAATGTTGTTGAAACTGTTGTTCTGAAAATCGGGCTTGTGAACGGGCTTGACTCGGTGCGACATAAATCTCGTTCTGCAGATGTGCATTCAGCGACGACACCGGGTGCGACGACAGCGGCGGCATGATGCCAGCAGCAGGTATGTGCATGTGCTGGTACTGGTGGTATGGATGGCGGGACGACGCATGTGAAAGTGTGGCTGCGCTGCTGCTGCTGCTGGGGATGGTCGGAGCTGAATGGCGTGTGTCAGCATCATGTGCGTGGGCATAGTGGTTGGGTCTGCATGCTGCAGTGGCGGGTGGTTGCATGCCCAGTGCCGACGAGGGCGGAGATGGCATGTCGCTGCTGCTGCTGTGGAAGGCGGCTGAAACACCCGCAAGGAGGGACAGCTGATGTGGATGCTGCTGCTGCTCTCTGCTGAGGGTGGAGTGGGTGTGGGAGTTGTGGTTGTTGTTGTTGTTGTTGTTGTTGTTGTTGTTGTTGTTGTTGTTGTTGTTGTTGGTCTGGACGGCGGCGGCAGGCGGAGTGTTGGTGGGTTGGCGTTGGGAAGAGCACTGCATGGGAAAGTTGGGTAAAAGTAAAAAAAAAAAATATTTTGATAAAATGCGGGCATTTGGCAACTTGCTGTCAAGCCCGACTGTTTGCAAGACAATTAAAACAAAGAAATTGATGAATTGCGCACAAGCCATGAAACTGATGGTTTTATTTGTTGAGAAGGAGAAGCGTCGGAATAAGCTGAGAATACTATTAGGATAGAATATTAGTTTATTAGTTTATTAGGCTCAGAATATTATTCGGACATCTGTTCAGAATAAATGGTGCTTGTGTGGAGGTTATTGAACACGTTGATGGTGCTGGATATGACAAAGGTATGGATCAACACTGCCGTGGGTAGATACAATCGATGCTGCTGCATTCGACTCCCTCTCAACATGAGTGGACTTGGCTCCAACAAGTGCCAAGGAGCAGGTGTAGCGCTCTTTCTCCTGCCATTGACACGTCCGTTGCGAGTGGACTAAGCAGCACCTGTGATTCGTAGATGTGGGTGAGACCAGCGTCGGAGCAGGGGTGGTGCTGGCATGTCCACCCCTGGCACAATGCAGTAGTGGCGCAGGGCGCCAGCAGAGCGAGTGCCAGTGGATGCACACTCCTCCCACTGCCACTCATCCTTAGCGTTCGGTGATACAGCCGCAGAGACATGAAGCGAGAGGTTGTTGGCGTCTGTCATTTGGATCTGTGGCTCGCCGTCAATCACAAGCCCACTTGAGAGATTACACAAACCCTGTTTCTGTTTTTATTTACGTTTGGATTTTATTTTATCGCTCTATTTTATTCACTTCCTCTGTTTTTATTTATCGCTTTATTTTATTTACTTTTTACGCGCCATTCTTGCAAGAGGTAAGAGGTGTCTGGCAGCGCAGTGCGTGCCACAAGGCCACCACGCTGACAGCAAGCAACAAGCATTGTGACATTGAATTTTTATTGCGAATGCTGTGTAATAAAGACAACTAAACAGACCCCGCCGCAACAAGACTCGGCGGACTCAACCCCACTCCACTCTCACTCTCACTCAAACTCCCACTCCTCGAAACTAAACCACCACCACCACCTCCGCCACGCGTAGTAGTAGTACCAGAATTCACACTCTGCCGCCTCACCTTGGCTCGATAGTTTTGAAACCAGTTGCGCACAGCTTTCCGCGACATGCCAATTCGTTCACCAATTTGAGAATGTTCTAAGCCCGTTGGTGTTGCGTTTTCTTCAAACACAGATAAGAGGACTTTGAGTTGTTCTTTTGTGGCGCGGATGCCTTCACGGGATTGTTTGCTTGTTGTTGTTGTTTTTGCTGTTGATGATGTGTATGGGATTGGGACACTCGCAGGAGATGACACCGTCTCAGATTCAGTCAAAGTTTCTAGCAGCAACGGTGGTGCTTGATGCACAGCTTGTGGAGAAGCAGAAGCTGCAATCGGAGCCAATCCCATTAAGCTGAAACGGCGGTTCTGTTGGTCCGTAGGTGGGGAAGATGGAATAATCAGCTGATTGCTTGGAATCGGCGGTGGCGGCAGACTGACAAGCGATGATAGCGGTGGAAGAATCACCTGTTGTTGCTGTTGTTGCTGTTGCTGATGCAAAGGTTCCTCAGACCCAACCCGTGAACCGGGTAAGCTTGTGGTGGGAGTCTGAAACAGTTGCGATCCGGCCATATGCCAAGGAAGCTGGGCACTCAGGCTGGCGCTGTTGGCGTACATGGATTTAGCCGTGCTTGGTTGGGTGGAAGACAGCAGCAGCAGGGATACAATTGCAATCTCTTGGAGCTCGGCCTCGGAGCGGAACAGTTCAGATGTCATTGGCTTGGGTAGTTTGCAGCAGGGTTGTAGTTGTAAGTAGCAGTTGCGGTGGTAGTAGTAGTAGCCGTTAGTAAGGATAGTGCTTGTAGCGTTTTCTTGATTTCCGCAGAGTTCTCAATTGTATGAGGAGTTGTAACAGCAATCGCACTGCAATACTAATAATAAATGAGTGTGGTGCCCAAATGAAAATTTTTTGGTTTCAGGATCTTCTGACTAAAGCAGCAGGGAGTGTATTCTCAGACGTCAGCTGCAGCAGCAGCCTGTCGAGACTGTCTCTGGATGGGTACCTGGTATACTAGCTGCTCTCGTGGGAGTTGTCAAGTGAAGCTGCGTTGTTGTTGTTGAGTGCTCGGGCCAAACGACGAGCTACTTTTTTTGATTTTCCGATACCCGCGTCACTAACACTTGTAGAGAGAGGGAATCGCGTCAAGTTCAAACATGTGTGTGTGTGTGTGTGTGTGTGTGTGTGTGTGTGTGTGTGTGTGTGTGTGTTTGTGTGTGTATTATTCTCGCAACAGTACAATAAAAAAAAAAAAAAAAAAATGAAAAGGAAAAAACGAAAAAAAAAAAAAACCCCTTTTTTTTTTTTTTNNAAAAAAAAAAAAGGAAAAGAAGGAGCATTGCTATAAATTAAGAAGCAAACTTGCCCAACACGATTTTTTGGTTTTTGTTTCACGGCGAAGAAACCGGCGTCACCGGAACCGAAAACTGCTGCCCAATCAACGCCCCCTTCTCCATCAACGACATGAACGTCACCTGCGGACTCGACATTTTCCTCACCATATCCCCATACTCTCCACCACTCCCATCACTCCCACCACCACCACTTTGAATCGACAATCTCCGAATCTTGGCTCGTTGGTTCTGAAACCAGTTTCGCACAGCTTTTCGCGTCATGCCCAGTTTCTCTGCGATCGCGTGGTGCATGATTCCGCTGGGTGTCGGGTTTTCAGTAAACATGGCGAGGAGGACTTTTACTTGAGATTTTGTGGCGCGGATTCCGCCGGATGTTGTTGGTGATGATGTTTCAGAGTAGTGGTAGCTGCTGCTTGTGTGTGTTTGGGGATGGTTGTGTAAGGGTGCGTTTGTTGTTGTTGGGTTGTAGTGGTGGGTGACTTGTTTTTCGAGAAAGTCATTGTAACTGAATCTTCGAACGTGATGATGTTGTTGTTGTTGAGGGTTTGGGAAGCGGTATGATGATGCGTTGGTTTGTGTTGTGGAAGACGGGACCACGACAACATCAGTTGAGAATCGTCTAGTGGTAAGAAATGGCTGCGGTGCCGCTGCTGATGCTTGAAAAGAGCCGAGCGGTGGTGGAGAGGGAAGTGGCTGTTGTTGTTGCTTGTTGGGTCCAGGCATGCGTTTCATAATCTCGCTGAAACTTGGAAGTCGGATTTGTTCTGTTTTTGCGGCATGCGCGAGAAGATCGAGGGGTGACGGTACTCGTAGTGGGGGTGTGCATTCACGAGGGGTAGTTGGGGTGGTAGGTGTGGTAGTTGGGGCAGTAGTGGATGCTGCCTGGGACATGTTGGCTAATGAGTTCATTCTACTTTTTTTTTCCTGACAGCGCGAAAAGAATGAAGGGGGAAGGGGGAGGGTATTTATGAAGAGCTTGTTCAGCTTTAATGAAGTGATAATTAGAATTGGGCGTCCAATCTAATTGGGGGAATGTAAAAGGGGTGACGTTTAATTATGTGAAATGACAATGTGCCAAGAAAGCAAATGCCTGCTTCCACCTACTCTGCTACTTGTTGCCGCGTACTGCTACCTATGCCTACCTATTATCACATACACTCATGCAGCCTATCCTCTCCCAGTGTAAGCATCGCTCCATCGCTACATTCCCCTCCCTCACACCAAAAAGTTGAAAAAAAAAAATTGCGTTATCCGTTTCATCTCATTGAAAAGTCATCCCACCCGTCTTACACACAGCCATCCGATGGGGAAATGAGTACAAAATGGATATAACTAGTTTTTTTGTTTTTTTGTTTTTGGGAATCTCCACTAATAATGGACGTTGGTGGTGGTGGTGGTTGTTGGTTGAAAATGACATATACAGGTTTTTTTACACTTATAATACACTGGACTACACATTCATAAATAGATGTCCGCTCAAGCAATCGCGATACAACAAAGACAAGTCCGCCCCCCGAAACGAAAGAGATAACGAACCCGCCTCTCCCCCCTTCCACTCAGCCGTCAAAGTATCAGTGCCTGGATACTCATCACAAACGGCCTTGTCGCATCCAACATCTTATACTCACCAACAACGGGACCCGTTCTACAAGCCGGACTCGTGTTGTTGGAAGCAGATGGATTTGCGATCGAGTGAGAACAGGTCACATTATGTCCACGTGACATTTGCTTGACGTGTGCGACCGAAGCTGGCATTTTGGCAAACACGCGTGGAAACGGTGCTTCTTGGACAGCAATATCAGCAGCAGCAGCAGCAGTGGTAGTAGTAATAGAGCCCAGCGAGTTGTGATGTTGGTTGAGTTGTTGGTGTTGCTGAGATCTGGCTCGTCGCTTCAAGAGCCTCGCGCGAGTGGTTGTAAGAACCTTTGTAGCTGCTGTTGTAGTACTGGGAAGGGCCACGTAGCATACACTGCGCTTGTTGATAATATATTCGGTGGGTGGTGTCTTTGTTTGAAAGAGCGTGGGGTGCAGCTGTGTTGGTGGCAGTGGAGGTGACGGGAGGCTTGTGTAGTAGAGTGGAGCCGTGTATGACTGTTGCTGCTGCTGCCTTGTGCATCCATGGATCAAGATCTGTGCATGTGGTTGGCGTGGATGATACTGTTGCTGCATTGACAGTCGTTTTTTTGTTTTGTTTAGGTTTTTGCTAATTTTGGGCAAGTGTTGTTTGCTGATTGGCCAGCGAAACTGCCTTCAGCCTTTATACTGAGATTTAACAAGGGGGGTAACAGCGAGATAAGTGCCACCTGCTGGAGACCGCGTGACAATGTCGCGTGACTGCCCGTTGGAAATGGACATGCCTAGGGGTACTCTAATAAACACGCCCAGCTTTCACCAGCATTGCAAACGGATTTGCTGTGCCACTTCTATTCGAGCTTGACTCGTATTCCACACTTACACATGATCCTCTCTCACTTTGCTGTATTTCTGCCTCTTTAGTACGCAAACTCAAACTCAAACAAACAAGTGAACTGTCCGTTGTTGCCCAGATTACACTGCTCCAGGTTATCCATCCCGCCCATCGAGGCCGGAATCTCGCCGCCAAGCTTGTTGCTATTCACAAGAAAGTGGCGCAATTCTTGAAGCGCCCCAATCTCACCCGGAATCACTCCCGACAACCCATTCTTGCCCAGATTCAATGTCCGCAGGCGTGAAAGGAGGCCAAGTTCAGGTGGGATCGAACCCGTCAGTTTGTTGTTGTTGAGGAGCAAGTGCGTGAGCGAGACGAGTGAACCCATGCTGCTGCTGGGAATGGGTCCGCTCAACATGTTTCTGCTCAGATCCAGGGTCACCAGTTGCACGCATCGGCATAAGGTGTCTGGGATGGAACCCGAGAACCGGTTCTCGGCCAGACTCAAGTGCCTGAGTTTACTCAGCGATCCCAACTCCACTGGTAACCCACCCTCCAGTTCATTGTCCCGCAGTTCCAGATGCTTCAAATTCACCAACTGCCCCACTTTACCACTAATCCCGCCACAGATCCGGTTTCTACTCAAATCCAAAAACTCTAGCGTCGTCAAACTCATGAGCTCATCTGGAAGCAGGCCCGCAATCCCACTCATTGCCAAGTCCAGCCTGACAAGACTCTTGAGTTCACCAATAAACGGCGGAATCACCAACGCCCGACGGCGTCCAAACCCAATCAACCTCCCGATGGACGTATAATGCGGCATAAAGTCGAGAGCAAATACGTGTTGGTACAAGGGTGGCCATTGGAAAAAGAGTTCCTCGAATTCGCTCGGTTTCTGGAATGACATGGACGAGCGTTTGGTTTTGGCCAAGTTGCTGACGGCGATGCGGTCAAATTGTTCGGTGAGGCTGTTGGAGTCGGATGTTTTGGTGGTTGCTGCGAGAGGGATAAAGTGGGAGATGCATTCTCGGGCAAAGTTGCGGGTCATGATGATGCTGTTGGCTGTTTTGCAGAGGAGGCGGAGTCTGTGGACTTGCTGTCATGTGTGTGTGTGTGTGTGTGTGTGGAGAGAGTGAGCAGGTATATCAGTGTTCATATTGGGCGGAGCAAGTGAGTGCACCTTTGGATGCGACCAGGACAACAGCTTGGCCAGCAAGGGTGCATCAACCTCGATTGAAACTTGGCGCTCGTACTCAATGCCGTCGATTTCTTCAAACGCCTGCGCTCGCAACTTCACACTTGGCAACGAGCCAACGTCACTGTCCATCTCCCAAAAATATTTTTTAACTGAAACACGGTTTTAACGCTACTGGGCATTGTCAATCCAACCTCCTTCCTTCACCCACCAACAGAACAGAAATGGGCCGCAAGAAGAACACCAACAGCGAGCTGTACCTCGCCATGTACAACGCGTACAAAGGCGTCGACCCTTGGTCCAAGCAAATCTCGGTCCCGCACGCGAAACAAGGTCTCCAAACGGACATTGTCCTCGGCGACGAGGCCGTGTACGCAGACTACGCGTCGACCATGCACACCCACTACACACGCAAGCAACAGCCACAGCAGCAAAGCCATCTCGTCACGAACCCGAAATCCAAAGTGTCGATCACGTTTGGCGACTCGATGAAGCACCAGCCAGAGCGGCTGCAGTCCATGGCGGCGGACTGCTACGCGCCGTACTCTGCCGCGCAGGTCCGCGCGTGCAACGATCCGCAAAAGGAGAAGCGCAAAGAAGAGCGCGACAAGCAACTGCAGCAGTGGCACACGCGGCCCGAGCTGATGATGAGCGCCGCGCACGAGGGCACCAAGACAAGGTGATACCTCTATCATTTTGAGTGCTATTTTGAGTGCTATTTTGAGTGCT
>QEAP01000234.1:0-40382 GCA_006535975.1 Chytriomyces confervae
AGGTGTTCAAGTAAACTCAAACTCTGGAAATGAGTGGGGGGGGGAAACTGGGGGCTGTATGAATAAGCTTTTTTTTTTCCTTTGGTGGTATCCTCGCCAACCCCGCCTAGTTGTGTTGTTGTTATTTGGGAGTATGTTTAAAGCGTGGCTTCCAATAAATACATGCATGCGATCTTGTTAAACTTCTCGGTTATTTTCGGAGATCCGATTTATCCAATCGATTCAGCATTATGAATCACATCGAAAACATGAACGAAGTCAAGCTGAACACTGCCATCCTGGCGCCGGTACATTCTGGCTGTGAAGAGTCTGCTGGAGCAGCATGTCGCTAACAGGCACAGCAACACAGTTCACCAGCTCCATCTCTTCGCCTCCAACAATGTCAACAGCAACGTCAAACCATGCACATGTCTCAATCACACAGCGCATGGTATCTGCATCCACTGGAGCCACCCTTGTTGCGCTCTTTAGTGAGTATCAAGCTGCGTTTGGATAGCTGACTTCTAACACAAATCATTTGTAATCCAGCGACACCATTTGAAGTTATCAAAACGCGAATGCAGTCAGACATTTCACTCGCATCGAAACCAAACTCGCTGTTCTACGACCCGAAACTGGCGCAAGTACGGGGCCGGTCGCCGCTGGAATGTCTAAAAGAGAGCGCAAGGAACGGGTTCTCCAGTATGCGGCATGCGAGCAGTCAGAGTCACGAAGTGGGGGTGTTGGAGGCAACATCGCATTTGAGGCCCTTCAAGAGCACGTTTGTGGGTTTCTTTATTTGCTGGGGAACTTTGGATGTGAAACCGTTTGCTAACACAGATTGATTTATGGCTGAATCAACAGGACGGGTTTATTCGCATTTCGCATTACGAAGGCATTCCTGCGCTGTGGAAGGGATTGGTTCCGACATTGTAAGTCTCTGTTTTTGGACATCAAATCATCAGTTGTTTGAATATCTCGTGATTGCAAAGAATCATGCAAGCACCGTCGACAATTATTTACTACCTTGGATACGAAGAAATCCGCAACGCTCTATACCCGCGTCTGCCAAGCAACTCCTCCGAATTCTACGCGCCGCTGATTGCTGGCTCCATTGCGCGCGCGATCACGACATGCACAATCTCACCGCTGGAACTGATTCGAACGCGGATGCAGTCGGGAACAGGGACGCAAACGACTTTGACGGGTGTGGTCGGGCAACTGCGCGGGATGGTGCGAGCGAATGGTGTTGCTTCGTTATGGAGAGGGCTTGGGCCGACGTTGTGGCGCGATGTTCCTTTTTCAGGTATTTATTTGTTTACTTTGAAGTATTCCTTTCAAGGAGGAACTTGCGACTTATTTTGTGATCAGGAATCTACTGGCTTGGGTATGAAACCATCAAGAAACGCCTTTCGCAGAGCAATCGCTTTAATTTTGGTGACTTTGGGAATGCATTTGTTGCGGGTGCATCGGCGGGAACTGTTGCGGCTGTGATTACGACGCCGTTTGATGTTTCGAAAACTCTGCAACAAGTTGTGCATCACAATGAACCAGGTTTCTTTGATTTTTTATACTCTAATTTCCATTCATACTCATCCCAAATACCGTGCAGGCTGTAAGGCGGACAAACTGTCGATGGTAAAAGTGATGCAAAGCGTGATCAGAGAGGATGGCGTTAAAGGCCTGTTTGTTGGGCTGTCTCCCAGAATCGCCAAAATAGCACCGGCCTGTGCAATTATGATCAGCTCATATGAGAGTGGTAAACGGTATTTCGAGTCAGGAAGCGATATTTCAAGAAGCTGAACGTAAACTAAAAAAAATAAACACGCAAATAATAAAATCGTGATCCTGGGCATAAAAAAACAGCCGTTGAATGAGCAGAAGGAAACTGTTCATGTCAACTTCATCCGCAAACATGGACGACTCAGTGCCACTCAACATCACCTTTGCGAACGAGGACTCTACGCTGCTGCCAACACACACTGGATCCAATCCGGCCTCCATCACTCGCGCCGAGCTTGTTTCGTCGTTTGCGAACCGTATCCTGCACTCGAAGATGTATAAGCTGCTATACTTGGGCATGGCGCTTCTCTCTGTTGTGTGTCTCGTTCTGGTGAGGAATGGAACGAAATATCGCATCACTGTTTATTAAGCCTGATCACGCCCCCACTCTTGCCTATATGATATGCGCTGCAGTCTTTCATTGAGCAATGGTAAGCACCGCTGCTTCTGTTGATGTGAGCTTGCTGACGATGATGTTCTCGAAGCCCGTCAGGAATATTCTACTGGCTGGATGCCGCGCTGAACCTGATCATGATTGTCGAAGTTCTGATTCGAGTCAACGCAATGGGAAAGGTTCTTATTCTCTCGAACAATGCGCTTGACCCTCTTTGACTTCTAAAATCTGTGTCTCCCAAAAAAACAGAACTTTTGGAAATCCGTCTGGAACGTGATTGACATTTTCCTTGTATTTCTGTGCATTCTGACTTTATTTTGGCTGATTTTCGGGGAATGCCAAAACGGCAGCGGTAGTTGGGAAACGGAGCTCGATGCGTTTCTTTTGATTGCGCGAAACGGGCTGCAGCTTGTTCGCCTCATTATCATGATGAACAAGAACCGGCATCGACTGACACAACGGGGTCCGCAGGCAATTGACTTTTCGAACGCGGCGCCGGCTGTTGATTATCTTCAGCAGCCGGACGTGGGAGTGGCAGGGACACCAGGGGATGGCGGGAGGGTGCATGTGAACCAGTCATCGTCCGTGTTTGATTATGAGGGGGAAGAGGACGATTGGGGATTTTAAACAACTCTTGCATGAAAAACGCTTTCTTTTTGTTTTTTGTTCAAAAATGGCGTTCCCACATCGCTCCATCGACAAGGTGTCCGAACACGTCTTCATCTCAAGGTAACCTGAATAGTCATGCCAGCAGTTGAATCCAATCACTGATACCCAATACACCCAACTTGATCGATGCAGCTTCCACGAGGCCGAAGATATTTCCCTGCTCACAGAAACAGGCATCACACACATCCTCTCTCTCGGACACAACTTCACCGCCAAGTTCCACAGCCACGACATCACATACAAACTGATTGCAATTGACGACGATGAAACAGAAAATGCGCTCGACCATTTCGACGACGGCGTCGAGTTTATCGCTGCAGCTGTATCGCAATACAAGAACGTGCTTGTGCACTGCATGGCGGGTGTTTCGAGATCGGCAACATTTGTGGCTGCGTATTTGATGAAGAATGGGGGTAGCACAGTGGATGCCCAGGCGGCTGTGGATGCTATTCGTGTGGGGAGGTCGTGTGTGTGGTGAGGTTCACTCTTACACGAAAAGGAGACTTGCTCATATGTCCATCTTATAACAGCCCCAACGATGGTTTCATGGCCCAGCTTGAGATTTATCACAAAATGAACTGCAAACTTGAGAAAAACAGCGCCGCATACCGTCGATTCAGATTGGCACTTGCCGTAACCGAGCAGCAACGTAATTCTCCACTATTTACCATTGAGATAACCTACCGCAAAACTAAACCTGTTTGTATCTTTCATTCTTTCTTAAACAGAACTTGGAACCCTCAGCAAACTGATCATGACCGCCGATCCAGCAACCCAAACATCCCAAACCACATCCACAAACATGTCTTCAAACATCTCCACATTCCGAACAATCCGCTGCAAAACTTGCCGAAGACCCCTCCTCACCGAAGACTCTGTCATCCCCCACGAAGCTGGGTCCGGCCAAAACGCATTCCAATACCGTAAACGCGATACAGCCATCCAACGGTTATCCCAACAACCCAAAGAAACAGCTTGTTCGAGTTACTGCTCGGAACCGATGGAATGGATGCTGGATGTGGCGGATGGACAGTTGGAAGGGAAGATTTGTTGCCCGAATGAGAAATGTGGGAGCAAGTTGGGAAGTTTTAGTTGGGCCGGGATTGCGTGTCCGTGTGGGACGTGGGTTGCGCCTGCGTTTATGATTCATAAGCAGAAGGTGGATGTTGTGGGTGGACTTGCGGCGCGTGGATAATTGTTTTTTGTTTTTTTTTTTTGAATCCTTGCATGTAGGTGGTGGGCTCATGTGGATATTTTTTGACAATCATGATTGACTTTGAGATAGATGCAGCAGAAAAGGAAACTGACAAACACTTCAAAAAAAAATGTCAAAACATGCGCGAAATCTCGTCCACATAGACACGGCCGACCTTCTCAGCCTGAAAATCAAGGAACAGTCGCAAATGCTGTCGATCTTGGAACGCGAACTCTCCACCACGCGTGATGCACTTAAACACAAGGAAAGGCAGCTGGACGACTATAAAGTACAGTCGGCGAAAGCACTGGCAAAGGCGATCCATGATGGGAGGGAGGCGTCGGCAAAGTGTTTAAATGAAAGTTCGATCGAGAACAGTCGGATCAAGGGCGTTGTGCGGGAGTTGGAACTTGCGGTGCGGCTTGCTTGCGTTGCAACTCACGAAACTGATCGACAACATTCATTGACAGCTGTTCAAGGAACGCCTGCGAAGTAAGCAGCTGGAAGAGAACCAGCGAAGACTCGTTTCGCAATGCTCCACCACAAGACAGGAAGATGTTGGGTTAGTCGTTCGAGATCTCAACGATCTGAGAAAGAGCATCTCCAAGTCGCTGATCGAACGGCTGAAGACATAAAAAAAAACATAAGATTCGTTTTGCACATAACAGGAAGTTATATATTTTGGATGTTCTCCACATGAGACGTAGACAGACACATCCAAAACTACATCATGATGTTCCCTCGATCATCCCATCACACAATTAAACGGCGGAAATAAAACAAATTCAAAATTCTCGGGCAGAGAACTTAGTTTTGCTTTCTTCTGAAGGAGCATCCCTCTGCGTAAGATGAAAGGTTATCAGAAAATTGCACAAGGTTCAAAATCCGATGCCCAAGTGTCTCACCAGTAAGACGGGCCTTTCCTCCGGTTGGCTGGGAGAGGATAGTGGCGCATCCACTGCACTGAACAACAGTCTGTGCGTGGCTGAAGACAGTGGTGATCTGGAAGCATCCTGGAAAGGCGGAATGAAAAGCAAGTCCCCGTCAGTCTCTTTCCTTGCGCAAGAGCCGAACAAACACATTGCGCTTCCTCACCAGGGCACTTAACATCCATGAAGAAGGAGTTTGGGCTCTGTACAAGTCTCTTCAACTTGTGGCTACGCTTCTCGGAAGACTCGAGAGGGTTGAGGAGGTCGATGGCAAGCTAATGGATTATTACGGGTTGAATATTCGTTAATTTGCTGGTTCGTATTGGAGTTGATGGATAGGTGATATGATAGTGTTTTGATTCGATTCGGTCTCCGTCAATGCCTTCCAAATACGACCACTTCGAATACGACCACCAGATCTTCTCAAAGTCTCCTTTATCGACCAGTATCTTCGAACAGAAGGAATAGAGCATCTCGCAGGGGATGGAACCGCGGCCAAGCAAACTCACAGTCATGTTCCTATAAGATAACCATCAGATCAGCAAAAGAACACATCAGAACAGCATCGGATGGCATCATTAACATATGGCCGCGCATGGAGCCGATGCGGATGGCTGGCGCGGCTGTGATGGGCGCCTGTGCGGGGCAGGGCGCATGCTCACCTTGATTTCGTGTGAAAGAGGAGCAGCAAAATTGCAACTCATCCACACCAACCCCGCATCACGCCTGAAACATGCCCTTGGCCACGCACACATACGAGCCGATTGAGCATTGAATTGTGATAATATGCCTCTTTTTATTCAGCAACAGGTATGTTACTCCACAACAAATTCTGCAGACTGACCAACCATAAACGCGTGCTCATTTCTTCGGCGCTCCCCGCCAGAAACACAGCACCCCCTCCACATTCGTCCTAATATCCTTGTCAAACACCAAGACAACAATCGGATTCACAAAATCCGCAACCGCCACAAAAATATCTGCAGCAAATTCAAACACAGTCGGCGCCGGCGCACCCGAAATCAACTCCATCATCATAAACACAAAATAAGGCGTCCATCCGACTACAAATACAGTGACGACCACTACAGTTTGTACCAACAATCGTAACTGCTTTGCTTCCTCCAACCTGCGAGATGCATGGGTAAAGCCCCCCTGATGAGGGGTTTTGGAGGAAGCCTCCAAGTCAGGCGTTAGTGTCGCTCGATTCAGCGCAGAGCCTTCGAGCAAGGAGGGACGGTTCAAGTGAGACGCCGATACATTTAAATTCTTCAATGAAGAGTTGCTCCTCCCCGCCACACCTATGTTCGATATAACACCCGCACTTTTAAAAGCGTCATACGTGCTTGATATGATTTGGTAGATCCGGTAATACGCGTACACGATCCCAAACAGCACCATCACAAGGAAAATGGGACACATAACCGTCAGGATCATGGCTCGCGGATCTCGGCTGTGCCAGACACCTGTGCAGTTGATTCCAGAAGGATGCATTGCGTAAGATGCCTGCTGAGATCCCAGCATGAATGGAAGTGAACAAAACGCAGCAAGGAACAAGCTGATCCCTGCAAGGTAATATACGGCAAACTTCTTGCTGACATCAGTTCCTTGTACAATTACGAGATACCGGAAGAGAGTAAGACCGCCGCACAATCCCAATGAAAGCAACGCCCCAAACGATATGAAAACAGCCTGGATCTGACAAGTTTGGGCGTCATATTCCAGACTGCCATTTATGAGATGCGTCATGGCCAAGGCAACAACGTTCGATGTGGTCAGGCAGTCTCCAACGCATAGAAAAACAATCAGAAATGAGCTCGAGGGAAGCTTTTGAAGGAACGGAATGTTTGTCAAGACAATGGTGCAGTTGAGGAGGAGCGACAGGCCCATCATGGTCAGTGACATGGCCGAGTAGCGCGTGTAGGTCGCGTCCATGATGGCTTACAAACAAATTCAAGTGATTTGCAAATATTAATATATGAACATCACAACTGTCCGCACCAGAAGCAAAAACTGGAATTATCGCAAATTATATCGCAGCGTTTATTACGGATCATCATGTTCATTCATCATAATAGCATCAGAAGGGTTGACAGGCTGCGGTCACTCTTTTGGGATGCGCCAAAAACATATCCCACGCAACAGATTCCCGCGAATCTCCCTATCAAACACCAACACAACAATCGGATTCGTAAAGTCCGCAATTGCCACAAAAATGTCCGCCGCAAACTCAAACACAGTTGGTGCATACTCCCCAGAAATCAACTCCATCATAATGTACACAAAATAAGGCGTCCATCCGACTACAAATACAGTGACGACCACTACAGTTTGTACCAACAATCGTAACTGCTTTGCTTCCTCCAAGCCACGGGATATCTTGGCAAGACCACCCCGCTTTAAACTCCTGGACCCGTTTTCTGTGTCCGTGGTGGATGGCATGGCTGCGCGTTCGAGAACCGACGGCCGATTAATATTCGATCCAGACCGATCCTTCACCGACGACAGATTTGTATCATGTAAGCCATGGTTCGACATGACTTCCACCCCTTTAAACGCTTCATAGTTTGTCGAAATGGTTTGGTAGATGCGGAAATACGCAAACATGATTCCGCACAGCAACACCACGAGTATCATCGGACACAGGATCGTGATAATCATTGCACGCGGATCTCTACTATGCCAGACTCCTGTGCAATTGATTCCAGATGGATGCATAGCGTAAGAAGCTTGCTGTGACCCCACCATGAACGGAAGCGAGCAAAACGCTGCTGAAAGCACACTCGTCCATAAAACATAACCGACTGCAAATTTCTTGGTGATGTCGATTCCCTGCACAATTACAAGGTATCGAAACAGGGTGAGACCGCCACACAACCCCAACGAGAGGATCGCCCCAAAAGTAATAAACACGGCTTGGATCTGGCAAGTTTGCGCGTCATATTCCAGCGTGTTTTTGATGAGATGTGTCATGGTCAAGGCAACAACATTCGATGTGGTTAGGCAGTCTCCGAAGCATAGAAACACAATTAGAAATG
Organism: Chytriomyces confervae; assembly: GCA_006535975.1. Classification (NCBI taxonomy): domain Eukaryota; kingdom Fungi; phylum Chytridiomycota; class Chytridiomycetes; order Chytridiales; family Chytriomycetaceae; genus Chytriomyces; species Chytriomyces confervae. The sequence continues at coordinate 7,987 of QEAP01000234.1, forward strand.
AACTTGACGGGAGCTTTCCTAGGAAGGGGATGTTGGTGAGGACAATGGCAGAGTTGAGGATCAGCGACAGGCCCATCGAGCTCATTGATATGGCCGAGTACATCGTGTGAGTCGCGTCCATAATTGGTTAGGATTCTGTTGGGATTTACATCGCGCATGGAAATCAGGTCTACAAGGCAGAAGCAACCATCCAATGATGATCAAACTATGCGCTGCTTTATTCCAAAACAAGCAGATTCATATTAATTCAGCTTCCCCAGTCTCAACAAACGGGCGAATAATCCGGTACAACAGCAGGTATATTTTGTTTTTCGAAAGATCGATTGTATCCCCGCTGCATATCGAAGATCAGTAAACAAATGGGTTGATTCAAGAGCGAAATTTCTTACTTGGGCAGTAAATGCGCGCCAATGTCCTTTTTGATGCGGCAAAACACGGCTTGGTTCATGTTCGGGTTGTGAGCTAACAAAAACACGGTTAGGATGTATACGAGCGGTTCAAGCAACCAATCTCTCAGACACCAGTTTCGGGATCACTCAGGTTTTGCAGCGATGGTGGACATGCTTCGTCCAAGAAGGACTTTTTATAGTTCTCATTTGTAATGTCGTTGAATCTTGAAATGGAGACATGGGCGAATGAGACAAATCTTCGTGTACGTCGAGTCCCTCACCGTTCAGCATAGGTTAATTCATTTTCGGACAAGTTCCTCCTGTACTCTGGATTGGTAAGTATCGCAAGAGTATTAAGCTCAATCTGTCGTGGAGAAAATGAGTGATTATGAGTCGAAAGAGTCGGAAGAGTCTGCAGAGTAGAGGTTGGCCAACCTTGCTCAACCGTGCTCGAAAGTAAGACCTCAGAACAAACTTAATGCGCTCCATCTCCAGCGCATACACACTTCTAATAAACTCATCATTCGATTCGTCCAAGTTGTTCAAGTCCTCGAGCGTGTCGGTCTGAACATGGAGCAGTTCGAGTATACGCTCCACAGCCCCGCCTTCGAAGCGAAGCAGCTGCGGCGCATTGCGTTCGTTGATCCATTGCTCCGTCAAATGCGAAACGTCGTCGACAGAGCCTGAAGTACTTTCGTCCAGTTGCGATTGTGACTGCGAGAGCATGAGTTTTAACGCCTTGGTAAATATTTAATTTATTTTAACTTTGGATGTAAAATGGGCGGGATCACAAGTTTCAGCCCCGCCTTTTCAATTGTCCAACGATATGCAACACACTCTCACCACGGCTCTCGACGCGCCTCTCCCTCCTCCGCGCTCGAAAACGCGTCGCATGCACAAGTCCAGCAGACCACGGCCCCCAAAAGCAACAATACACACAAACAATGCTGCACCAACACACACAACCACGCTACCGTCCCTAAACCGAAGGAGCTCTCTGTACGGGATACCAACTCTGGATAGACTCGGTGCTGTCGACTCTGGTACGCTGCGGACAACGTTGAATCGCGGAGACAGGAATCCATCCACAAACACGTTACGGCGAACAAAGCCAATGATGCGGAGTTCTTCGGCTGAACCTCCACTTGCGAGATTAGGTTACGTTTTTGCGAGTGTTTGTTTCGAATTACAAAACCATGTTGAACCAAGTTTTTCGAAATCTCAGGCGCAACTTCAAATCGAGTATCAGCGTCACTACCGCGACCACCGGCCATAGTTCGACATGAGCAGCGGAAAACTAAATGCCTGGATTGCGGGGGCGACCCTTGGATTCATTTTTCGAAACTTGTGACGTGCTGCTTCTTTCCTGGGCTTTTGAGGCTTTTGGGAAAATCAAATCCGGTCGCGCAACAGGCGTGGAGAGAGAAGGTAGGATCATTTCTATCCTTGTTCGAAGCGTCCTAATCGGTCTCAAATTCTGGATCAGATTGGGCTCTGCGTCGTCATTGTCGCTCTATGCGCTGCGGTTGGGTTTCTGACGTTTGGATTGCAAGTCACGCTCTGTCCACCGCAGTCTTACGAATCGTATTCGTATTCTAACAAGAGCTCATCCAAGTTTGCGCTTTCAAACACACTAGCAGATAAGGTCATTATCCGCGGCCATGCATACAACTTTCACGACGTGCGAACACTGTTACTACGGCGTAATCTGATGGACATCAACAGCACAAATGTTATGGGGCAAGATCTGACTCTCCTATTTACTCCGCCCCAATTCTGCCAACCATTTCAGCAGCAAACCTGGACATGCGCGTCAATATCATCGGCCATCGCATCAGCAGCTGGAATCGAAGAATCAACAAAAATAACATCATGCCCTTCACTCTCATGGCTTGAAAATCTGCCCCGCCACAAACTCACACTCAGCTGGAACGATATTTCCCAGTACTCTGCCGCAGCTCACTATAAGCTCATAGTGTTCAACAACATGGTCCTCAACGCGTCCTCGACTGCAGCAATTCCACCCTTCACCGACCCCCTCATCAATGCATACGCATCCACCGACGCAACACGCATCATCCACAGCTCGCGGGACCTCCTCGCCGCAACCCTATGTCTCCAAGAACGTGCCATAATCGGATACATTGATTCAACACCACTGGGCTGCCTCGCATCCAGCGCTATTCTCACGCTCAGCACAATCGTGATTCTTACGCTCGTGTTTACAAAGTTCTTTATGGCATTGTTTTTCCACTGGTTCATGGCCGCACGGCTCGTGAAGCCGCATAATGTGACTGCTTCGCATATTGTCCATGTGGAGCCGGAGTTTGATCCAACGCCGTACACGGTGATGCTCGTCACGTGTTATAGTGAAGGTGAGGGTAGCGTGAAGGCAACGCTGGATTCCCTCGTCAAAACGGATTACCCGGATGCAAAGAAGCTGCTGTTTGTTGTTGCGGATGGGTTGGTTGTTGGGGCCGGGGAGACAAGGAGTACGCCGGATATTGTTCTAGGGCTGGTGGAGCTGGATTATTCTCTGCCGTATCCTGTGCCGTCTAGTTATTTGGCGATTGCTGATGGGTCGCGGCAGCATAATATGGGATATGTTGTAAGTTTCCAAACGATGCGTTTTTATTGTTGGCGTGAACTAACCATTACAATCAAGTACTCTGGACATTACAATTGCGATGGACACAGGGTTGCAACAATTGTGGTTGTCAAGTGCGGGACATTGGAAGAAAACGATGCTGCGAAGCCTGGAAACAGAGTGAGTCGATTTGCTTGCTCCAAAGAGAGTGATTAGTTAATAACTGTTTTGGTCAGGGCAAACGCGACTCGCAAATGATTTTAATGAACTTTCTCAGCCGCAGTTTGTTCAAGGACCGAATGACGCGTCTGGACTGCGACATGCAGTTGCGAATACGGCATCTCCTTCGCATCCATCCTTCCCAGTTGGAGTATGTGCTCATGGTCGATGCAGACACTGACGTAAACTCTGCTGCTTTGAAGCACATGATCAACGCCATGCTAAATGACCGCAACATTATGGGCCTGTGCGGGGAAACGCGGATACGGAACAAGAGCGAGTCATGGGTCACTGCCATCCAAGTGTTTGAGTACTACGCAAGCCACCACCTGGGGAAGGCGTTTGAGAGCATCTTTGGCGGTGTTACTTGTCTGCCAGGTTTTTCTTTTGTCTCACATTTTGATCAAATTAATATTCTGACGCTTCAGTTTCGACAGGCTGCTTCAGCATGTACCGCATCAAGATTTCAAAAGGCAGTGGCCGCTTCGTCCCACTCCTTGTAAACCCAGACATTGTCGAAGAATACAGTGAAAACGTGGTTCTCACGCTGCACCAAAAGAACCTTCTCCTGCTTGGAGAAGACCGATTCTTGTCCACGCTCATGCTGCGAAACTTTCCGAAACGTAAAATGATGTTTGTGCCGCAAGCCGTGTGCCATACAGTGGTTCCAAACGAGTTTAAGATTCTGTTGAGTCAGCGGCGGCGCTGGATCAATAGTACTGTTCATAATCTGATGGAACTTCTCCTTGTGAGAGAGCTGTGCGGCATTTTTTGCTTCAGCATGCAATTTGTAGTCTTGGTAAGACCCTCTATCCTCTGATGCCAACTTCAAACTGACTATGAATGATGTCCAGCTCGAGCTCATTGGCACCGTTGTCCTTCCAGCCGCCATCAGCTTCACAATCTTCCTTCTAGTCCAAACGGCAGTCACTGGACAAGTGCAGCTCATCCCCATGCTCCTACTCCTGTTTATCCTCGGCCTCCCAGGCATCTTGATTGTCCTCACGTCCCGCAAGATGGCTTATATCGGCTGGATGGCTGTGTACATGCTGTCACTGCCGATATGGAATTTCGTATTGCCTGTGTACGCGTTTTGGCATTTTGACGATTTCAGTTGGGGACAGACGCGCCGAGTAGATGGTGAGACGCGGGGAGGAGGTGAAAAGGATGGCGGCCACGGTAACGACGGGCCCTCGAGAGAGCAGAGTTTTGATCCGTCAAGGGTTGAACTTAAGACGTGAGTTTTTGTTTCAATTTTGATGAATTGTCTGACTTTTTTATTGGGCAGGTGGGAAGAATGGGTTCATTTTGACGACGCAGTTCCGCGGAAAGGCTTTCAGACGGGCATAGAAATTGTCACGGATACGGAGCAAGTCGCACGGATACGGTGACGGCCAAGTCGGGATAAACATACTTAGAACAATAAAAACCTATCTTTCATGTCCTCTGTTGAAGCGGTTTGGTTCCCGCAATCTGCTTCTCTGATCTCTTCATCAAGATGATATTCCCGCACTATCAGAAGGCTTCAGAAATTCTAAACTCTTCCATCAGTTTCATGTGTTTGAACGATTCGAAAAGAAATGGAACTTTCTCGCACACCTTAAAATATTCCCAAAAAAAAACAGTATAAAACCTTGGTAATCTGCAACCTCCACCAACCAGAAAACAAAAAACAAATCAATAACAGAAAAAGCAACATATGGCAATCTACTTCAAACGCGACCCAATCTTCAGCGAATTCGACCACCTCCTCAACGCCCACCTCAACTCCCTCACAAGCAACAACGACACTGAAGCTGTCGACTCCAACAACTCGGCCAACCAAAACAAGGTCTCAAAGTACTGGGGTGGTTCATTCAACGCGCGCCTGGACCTCATCGAGACTCCGTCGAGCTACTTGGTGCATGCGGACTTGCCTGGTATTCCAAAGGAGCAAGTGCAAATCTCTGTCAAGGACGATATTCTTACGCTGAGCGGGGAGAGATCGCAGCAGCGCGAAGAGAAGGATGAGCACAGACATATTGTTGAGAGAAGTCAGGGCAAGTTTTCGAGAAGCCTGCGTTTGCCGCGTGATGCGAATGTCGAGGATGTGAAGGCTACGATGGAGCACGGAGTGTTGGAGTTGGTTGTTGGAAAGAAGGTGAAAGAAGATGGCGCCAAAAAGATTACGATTCAGTGATGTCTTCTTCTTCTGATCATATTGAAGTAAAATAAATAGCATTTACCCGATTAGCACAGCGCTCAACTGGAATGCCGCGTCCCGCATTTGAAAAGAAGGCAAAAACATTGTTCCAAACCTCGACATCAAACAGAACAACAGCCGGATTCAGCACATCCCAAACCCAACAAAAACTCGCTCGCAAACTCATAATCAGTCGACACTGGCACCGCCCCCAACACTAACTCTACCATAATAAAAGAAAATACGGAGTCCATCCAAGAACAAACACACTGACAACTACAATGCTTTGAACCATCTCTCTCGCGAGTGGTGGGGTATAAGCGACTTGGAGGGCTCCAGTGTAAGAGGATACTCGAAGAAAAGTTCTTGATGGTTCTTCGTCGGTTAATCGACGGCCATGCAATAAGGGCGATCTTCATAATCGGCCATTTTGACAGGGTTGTTATCAGACTTTCACACACATGAAGGCACCACTGCCACCTCCAAGCGCGTAAGCTGTCTGCATTTTGCCTGGATGCCGCCTGGCTGTCTGGCCCAGACGCCAGTATCGCATTTGATGCTGCTTGTGACAACCAAGAATACACGCGGAAAATTTGACACACCAGAATTGCGGAGTTGAACTATAAATTTAACCCGCCTCGTCAAACATGTAACGAACCATTCTTCGTGTTGTTCGGCGATTAATGCGCATGTGCCTAGACTGCGCAAGTGCGGGCTGTGATGGTGTCCAAGCAACATTCTACGTCCTTTTTTCAAATCTTGCGTCCAAAGACAAAACAAAACAAAACTCGAATAATTGTCAGGATCCTTGGGCGCCAATCACAAGTTGGGAGGAGCTTATGACACCGCGCTTAGCTGCCAAGATGGGAGAGAGAGCGCAGACTGCTGCGGTTGCACCCACAGATCCGAGCCGTGTCCAAAGTGCACACCGCGCCATTAAACTTCGCGATTTTGAGACTTACATTGGATTCATCGCGACTTTGGAGGATGCTCTTCTCGTTGTTGAAGGTTTTGACAGCATTCAGGGTTGTTTTCATGTGATGACTAAAAATAAGTGTCTCAGCCACCATCAACGGCAGTCTGCCCCACTTTATCGGAACAGCAGGCGACCTGAACCTGATACCCTGCAGAAGCGGAACCGTGATTGTTGTCGCAGAAGCATCGGCAAAAGTTCGGCGATGGAAGGTGAGTTCGAACAAAATACTCGGTTGACAACCACCAAACATTTTAACAAATCTACTCAGGATGGCGTCCCATGGTCTCCTTCACGCGCGTTCGGGCCATTCCTCCTGTACCGTCAAATCGAACTCGAATCTTCCGCAACACAATCCCACCTTCCCAAGTATACGGCACGAAGATTCAACTCAAACCACGCTGGTTTGGAGCCAAACTACACTCGAAAAACTCTGAAACCTGGAACACGCATTTCTCCCACGGGTCTCACAAAGCGAAGGATCACTCTCATTGGAAGTGATGGCGGACGACACCGGCTCGTCAGTTACTGCAAACCCAGTGATATCGTTGATTTGCTTGTCGGGAAAGAAGTCCACGCGATAAAAAGCGAGTTGCCGGATAAATATAAACTGTTGAAAATCCCGTCCGATGATCCCGGCTTGAACCGCATGCTTGGAAACGCGACATTTCAGAGAGTCTTGGCTGCAAACAGAAAAAGCGGTGCATTGGCGAGATCAACATATTCAGGCGCTGTCCGAATCCCGGGGATCGCGGAAATGCTCCGGGAAGCTGCGCCTGGCATTCAGAAATACCCGCTGTCACGCTTGGACAATGCTGAGTTGGATCAGGCGCTTGTTCAAGAGCTGCGTTTGGTGAAGCCAAACAACCCATCCCCGATTCGTCACCCAGAGAATGAATACTGCATAGATGCTTTTAAGGGCCACCATTACCCGTTCCATCCATCGTGGGTTGTGCCTCTTCTGGAGAGCTGTCCCCATGCGCATTACAGCCACGATGCTTGCCCACCTGCCCATTATCCATCACGCGTATTCCTTCCAGCCGCTGAATATGATCCGCTGGCCTGTCCCTTCCAACTTGCACCAAATCGTGGTTTTTGAAGAACATGGGAGACGGAATAAAATACTTTGTAAAATATATATCCTCGTAAATATTTACCAACGATGTAAATTCTTCCAATTTTTCAGCTTGAGCAAGATGCAAGATCAAAGCAGTCCTGTTGGCGTTGACTGGAAGCTTTTGAAGCACGCCTTTCTCTTTTGCCTGACCTTATCGTCCGAAAATGCGCGGGTCCACGAAGACGCACTCAGAAGCTACTCACCGCAGCTTGCATGGACGCTCAAGTGCGGATTCAATCTGGGCCTGGCCGGCTTCGCAACGGGCGGACTCGTGGCGGGACGGGCACGGAGCCATCAATTTCTGGCCGAGAATGCACATAGACTGCCATCCACGGAGCGGGTGACTTGGAAAAACTCACTCTCGCAACAAACTCTCGAACTTAACGTGCACTCCAAACAGGGCTGGTTTCTGTACCACCGCCACAAACAACTCGAAGCAATGCGTGCGGGATTGACATGGCGTGGCGGATTCGGTGCAGGGTTGCGGTTCGCAGGTATGGGAGTGGTCTTCACCTGTACGGAAGCATTGATCGAAAACACACTTTTCGGTGGTCGAGAAACTTGGGCGGCTGCAGTTGGGGCTGGTGTTGGGTCTGGTCTCGTGTTTGCCGCTGGTGCGAGACTGCCTCGAGCTTATGCGAGATACGCGATCTTGTTTGGGGCTGGAGCCGGGTTAGGCATTGGATTGTTGGAAGATGTGGCGGCTGTGTTTACGGGCGTTTCTGTAAAGAATCCCATGCGTGTGAGGGAAGGGTCGCTTGATTTGTGGGTTCCTGGTTGGGATTGGGAAAGGGGTGTTGAAGGTGTGGGTGTTTTTCGGCGGCAGGCATGACCAGTTGCATTACATTCATGCTTGCATGCTATTTATGCTCTGCCGTTCATCTTGAACTGAAAGTTCAAAACTTCGTGTTCCCGTTAAATCGCACTTGATACCCATTTCAGTAAAATCCGGCGATAAAGACAAGAAAGAGACAGGTACTGTACGTGAATGAAACTAATTAATTTTACAGCAGTGTTGCTGGCATCGAATTAGTGGGTCTATCAGATGTTGGTTTATTTACAAGAGTTTTTTAATTGCCGAGACCCATCGATCGGCATGTTGCTCCAAATCCTATTCAAAAGTTGCGAATGTCAGTGTAATTGGGCATGTGGATATGAAGATCAATTGCGCCTCATTGTGAGTCACCGCCAGGCCTTACCTTTAGGTTGTAAGTTTTCTTTCCTGATTTGATGACGAAGTTTTTGTTGTCCTTCAGCTCGACTGATGTGATGCTGTTCCAAGCAATCTGACTTGAAGGCATGTATTTGTCGCAATCAAAGAATTGCAGGCCTGGGTTATCAGCTCATTATTAACCAAAGTTTGAGAATACGAGTGTGATCGCACTTACGAGGCTTATCTGTCAGCATCAGTCCTACTTTCTTCATAAACAGGCCCTGTTAAATTTGAGAAAAAAGAGCGTAAGTAACAACATGATAACGCATTTCGTTTCAAACCTTCCGCCTCCCAACAGTTCCGACCATAACCACCAACTCGTTATTTTCCAAAATCGGGGCCAAAACACTTGATTTTTGAGCAGTTAACGCAACCTCACGCAGTTGATCTGGCTCTACGTGCATAATGACGCCATTCACATCCCCCAAACTGTGTGACCCCCAATCTTCGTCAATCGCTTCAGCAGTTTCATATGGATACTGGAAATCGTCTTCGCTGTCAGCAGGAGAACCCTCTGATGCGACAGTCTCAACTTGCTGGATATTATTTGAAGTCGAAGCATCATCCTCAACATTCATGCTTCGACCATACCACTCTGACAGTTCATCCACGCTGAAAGCAAGTTTCTCACGGGTTCCGTCCATGGGCAGCTTTTGCAAAACAGGTGCCTTGGATTCACTCAAACTGTCCCAATTGTGAACGCTTTCGAAAAACGGCATCTTTTTCAACAATGGAATCGTGATTCGCAATTTCGAGTCCAACACCAAAATGCGCTCAATCACGGCGCGAGCTTCTGATACGCCTTCGTCAATATTCAAACGCGACTCAGGGAACTCGTACTTGAGAGCCAAGATCCTTTGGAATGTTTGGTATTCATTGGGTCCTTTGAAGGGTGGTCGATTGGCGTACATGTAAAAGAGGATGCATCCAATGGCCCACACATCGCTTGCTGTAGTCGCGCTGCGGTCGTTGAGTAGCTCTGGACTGCAGTATTCTGCGGTTCCGACAAATGAGTTTTGTTGGGGATGAGATTCGACTGGTGGAGGCGAGGTTGCATCCGGTTTTGGAGATGGTTGCTGGATTTTCGCGCTTCCAAAGTCGCATATCTGATGTGCGGAAAGAAGTCAGTGTTTGTAAAGTAAATGACTGAGTTTCATGCGAAGAATTCAACCTTGATATGATTATCGGCGCTGAGAAGAATATTCTAGCGGGAATTCAAGGGTCAGTCCGAATTCAAATCTTTGCAATTCGAGAAGTAATTTACCTCTTGTTTCAAGTCTCTGTGAAGCACGCCGATGGAATGAAGGTACTCAATGCCAACAATGATCTCGGCAGTATAGAAAACAGCGGCTTCGCGAGTAAAGATGCGCGACCGCAACAACGCAAGCAGGTCTCCATTCTCAGCCAACTCCATGACAAAGTATAGTGAGTCTGCTGACTGGAACGTGTAAAACAGTTTCACAATGAAAGGGTGGTTGGACCGATTCAGAACTTCCTTTTCGACCATGGCGTACTTGGCCTTGTTTTCGCGCCTGTGAATCTCGATCAGAACACTTCATATGAAATGGAAGAGCATCACGAACGTACACGAGAAACTTCTTGTCAACGACTTTGACAGCAAATCTCCTGTTGGTCTCCTTCTCGGTCGCTGATACGACCGATGCGAACGATCCCTCGCCTAGCACTCGTCCGAACGTAAAGTCTCGTGGCTGGCGCATGCGCGGAGGCGGACCAGAGGGGCTGGCCATGTTTTCGTTCCGGTTTATTGGTTTATTTTATTAAACACGTGAAAAGGCTGTGGAGATCGACAGCGCACCAAGTTCATGTCCCTGAATCAAGCACTGAATTTGACCTGATTTTTGGATGAGCAACTTTAACCAGTTTGGAGGCAGAGGCGGAGACATACATCCAGGAAGGGGAAGGAGGACCCGTGGGGGCGGCAGCAGCTACACCAGCCACAGCGGCAATGTCCACCCTGCCAACACTCCACAAATGTTCCAGATTGCGAACAACAGAATTCCAGGTATCTCTCGTTGTTGCTGTAATGTTTTCTTCCTTCGTCTCGTCTCACTCGTGTCTTCTCACCAACTGCAGAGGTACCTGGCAGTCTGTCCAACATCCACGCCCAGTTCGCATGTCTGATTCAAATGGATCACGACCCAACTTACGCGAAGAGAGCTTCCACTGCAAACAACCTCGCAAACTTCATCATCAATGCACCAATTGGCTCCGACATTACCAGTCCACAAGCAGCCAATATGCTCTTAGTCACATACGAACTTGTTCTCGAAGGCGCTCTCCAAGACTTTGCGTAAGTGCCGGCTGTTTTGATCTCCTTCGCAAGTTTGCACCACATAAACCCGCTTGCGATCCATCAGCGGAGCGGGTCCATTCAAACAATCTATCATCAAAATCATTGCCGCAATCGGATATTCTTATCGCTATGGGGCCCAGCCGTTTTTTCAGTGGTTGTTTGAGCGCATCCTCACGCCAAAGACAAGTGTGCCAAAGGAAGCAGAACTCGCTCTTAAAATGGGACTTCTTCTGGCGTTAAAAGAGGTGCTGTTCTCATCAATGATTCCTATCAATTCAAAGCGCAATAATGCTTACTCTCGTGAACAGCTTCTCAGTTTATCATTTGCGACCAATCCACCACCAAAATTGCACGAGCACTTGATCACTTTTATCCTTTTCCATCTGCAAACTCTTCTCGATTCGATGGAATCGCCGGACTTGCTTCCTTGCGTCCTTGATGTTCTAATTGTTGTGTCGGAAAAATACCCTGTCCAGTTTGGAGCTACGTTTCAGGTTTTTCTTCTTGAACTTGTTGATTTCCATGCGATTAGTTTAAGTAACTGACTGTGTATTGCCAGGAAATTCTTACGCTTTTAATTGGCTGGCAAATTGATCCAAAAGTTTCAAAACAAGTTGCATCAATCATCTCGGACGCATTCAAGCGCTTCAATTCCGCGTGGCTGGGTCACCTGCCGTTTTCTCTCGAACTCATCAGCAATCTCACTCGAGACTTGGAAATGGCGTACGCAGACGAGCCCTTGCCAGCTGCAAATTCAGCCCCTCAACGCGTTTCTAGTTCTATCACTGCATTGGTTCTTTGCTGTGTCGGAGTGTGTCAGGGTGTTTGCGCTGCCATCTTTGAGAATCAAAAAACCTGTGAAAGGATTCCAGCAAAAGTGAAAGCAGATTGTTTGGCACTGGTTCAGACGCTTTTGGAAATCATTTCGAATATTGCTATAACTTGCTATGGAGACCGAGTTTGGAGAAATATAGGTGCGGCCCTTGGACGACGCGCCAGTATGTTTTACGAAGCTAATGATAATATGGGACTCAGGATTCGATTTTGTCAGATACTTGAGTGCATGTTTAGGACCGAGTATAACCTCCCTGCAATACGCCAGTGTCAAGATTTTATTTGCCGATATCGAAAGATTTTCGCATGAGCCATATGAAGTACGGGACGCGAATGTTTTAAAGTTTACGGATTCTTGGCTTCAATGTTTGGATGCAGTGAGTGTGATCCTTTGAGATCTCTTGATGTTTAAAAATGTTGAATTCCATTCATTTTCCAGCTCATGTCTTCCTGGGGAACATCGCTACATCCAAAGCTGCTTCTCATCTTCATGTCGCCGTTAAATTCGCTCCTTCTTTCGAAGCTGCGGCTTATTTGCGGCCGCGATAAAGCCGCATCAGCGAGCATTTCCACATCCTGCCGAATTTGGATTCGAAAAATTCACAATGGCATTGGCGGATTCGATCAGTCAACAAGATATCCACAGGAATTGCTTCTTGAAATTGTCGACATTTCGATCGAATTGAAAACGCGTCGAAAAATTGCTGTCAAGCCTTTGATGGAGCAGCGGGTTCGACTTCTTGCCGCAAATCATGAACTGAATCTTGGCTCACAGGAAGCGATAAAATATGAAGATCACATCCGGGAAATTCGAGGGTGGGAGGCTGCCGCGTGTCTCAAGAGCATTTTGATGGCAGATATCTCAATTGCGCTGGAATGCTTGACAGTGATGGTGCCCGGGTTTGGTGCACCGTTGATTGCATCAGTTTTCGAAAACGTATGCTTGGTTGCTGCTGAGACGGACTATCGAAGCACTGATTGGTGGCTCAAATTGGAATCTTCAATGTTTTCGGTGATTCGCGAATCGGATTCACGGTTGATAATTGCTGCTTTTTTCCTTTTTTTGCGTTCGTTGACGTCTGACGAATTTGATAACCAGGCTCAATTTGACAAGTTCGAAAGTGCACTTCAGTGTGCCACAAGCCGTATTGAAATTCGTCTCTCGGCTGATTGATGATTCGTCAACGTATACGCATTTCATAGTTGGAGCTATATGGTTGCGCGATATTTTGAAGAGATTCGCGGGCAACACGCAGGGCTCGAATGAGTGGCAAAACAACGTCTTGCCACATTTGGAGAAGCTCGTGTTCAATCTGGTTCCCCGTCTTGGTATGCGCGCCATTACTCGCCCCAAATTGCCTGTTTTCGATTACTAATCCTTTAACGTGCCCAGATTTTGAGGCAGATTTCGAAATGCGAATCTTGCTTGGAGAATTACTTCAAGAAGCTGCAGATGCGATCGACTTTTCGAAAAAGCCGTTTGAATTCTATCTTCCAATCATGCGAAGGCTGAATGATGTTCATCCGGAAGTTCAAAGGTCGTTTTCGAAAATTGTTCCGGTGATGGCTGCAAAGTTGCTGCGATGTAAACAGGTGGAATCTGCGGGTGCCGTCTCCCATGCCGAGAAGTTTAAAGTAGGCGACTTTCCATTCTTCAATTCGGTGACGCTGACTCTATCATCGCTTTTTAGCTCAGTGTGATGGCATCGGCAAACTTGGGAAATTATAGGTGGAACCATTTTGAAATTGTCATGCAGACCCTCGGAATATTTCCCCGATCAGAAGCCATGCGACCAGACGCTGCAAAAACTTTGTTGCGCCTCTTTCACATTTGCCAAGCTTCCAAAGTCGTTTCTCAGGCTACAGACCTTATGGATGAGAATGGTACAAATGTTATACCACCGACTTCAGGATGTGTTTGTAATCATCGCTTGCCAGATTTGAAAGCACATTCGAACGCGTACTTGTCCGAGGATCTTCTTACGTACTGGGCGCTCTGGGAATCTGCTCGTTTCTGCGTACTGTCACGCTTGAGGACGCCTTTCGGAAATCCTGAGCAGGTACAGAGCTGAAAACTTGTTTCCTTTCAACCATCTCTGACAAAGTAAATTCTGTCATCGTAACACAATCCTCTTTCCTCAATCAGACGTTTAGCGCCCTCGGATCTGCGATTCAAGGTAAAAAAGGCAAAGGCCTCAGAAACGCTCTTTGTTTGATTGAAATGCTTGAGCTTCAAATCCTCAACGCGACGGATGGTTCTTCATTGAGTATCCCTGGTCCGCCAAAAGCGTCTGCCGCGTTCTTTTACGCAAACAAAGGCGTTTGTGAAGAATGGTTTGCGCAGATCAGACCCAGTCTTGTGAAAGCAAGTCTCATTCTAGGAGAATATGGTGAAAGCTTCCTCAAACTTGGCGGGGATTGGATGGAGCAATTGAGTGCAATTGAAAAGGCAAGCATTGCTGAGGGTTCATCCGGTTTGTCTGAGATGCTCGCTGGAGTCGGTTAGTGAATTAGTTTCCTGTTCCTATGATATCCAATAGCCTTTTATAATTCTTCTCGTTTTCGGTTTTCGTTTTCGAAGGAGCTTCATTTGTGCAATTGAATTATTCTGAAGGGATCGAGGGATTGCAAAAGCTTGCGAATCGCCATAACGTCGACGTAGGAACTGCTCACTTTCTCGAGAGTTGTAAGCAACGCTTGAATGGAGCCTTCGACAATTACCTTTCAACGTTGATAAGACTGGCCCCGATGAATGAAGTTCAAAAACCCTTTTATGATATGGTTGGTTTCTTATTTCCGTTTCATGATAAAAGCACTCTTCTTATATACGGTTTCAGTTTCTTCAATCGCTCGCGACTTCAAGCCGCAACCCGCATGATGTCAAATTCTCTTCGAAAGATTCAATTTTTTCAGACTCGTTCACCAAACTGCAAACATGGGGAAATTTGGCCGCATCAACTCATGCATCAGGTCCCACTTCAACAACACTTTCTCCATTGATATGTCTTGCTGCGCAGCATAACGCTCTTGGAAGATTACCCGTTTTATCATTTCCGAAAAACACAGATTCCGCTGCCATTCTGAAAAAGGTTCCGGCTGCAATCAGCCTCATCGTCAAAGAGTTTTTACATCAAACTTGTGTCGGCTCTGCTTTGAATCCATCCGCGCATGCAATCAATACCTTGTCCGTCGTTGAAATCGCTGAAGCTTTGAATCAAGTGTTTCAATCAAATTCCTTCAGCGGCGTGTCATGTGCCTGGGAGGCGCCGAGCTCGACTGAAATTGTGGCGCTTAAAAGTCAGTTGTTCAAAGCTATCGCACAGGGTGGCTCCCAATCGCTTCATTTCGAAGCGTCTCTTTTCCTCCGCAAGAAATTGAGAAAAGGCGGGTTATTTACGTTGGCCGAGTCTGTTGCGGAATCTATCCGCAAAAATCCATTGAGCCATGTAAATGCGTATATTGATAAGGCTGAGACTGCAAAGTTGGAGTATGCGCAGACAAAAGATGTTTCATCGCTCGTTCACTTGAGCTCGCAAGATTCCACCGCATCCACTGCTCCTTTGATTTCGAAAGTCGCGTTATCTTGCTTCAAACGAATTTTGAATTCTAAGCGCTTCGAGTCCAACGACACCAATGCCACTTCAGATCAAACGCAATTTGACGGTGAATTTCTCGAAACCCGCCTGGGCATAAGCACCAATTTGACACCGGATTATGGAAAAGCATGGCTTTTGAGCGCCAATTTTCACTTTGAAAAGGGGCTTGCTCAAGTCTCAGAAATACGTTCGAAAGCCCCGATAGAATTTCTCGAAGATTTCAGGCGTCTATATGAAGCTGCGGATCAAGAACAGACAACGTTAGAAGATTTTGTCTCGGTGAGAATGACATCGATATCTTTTTGGCACCAGCTAATCGCCAATTTTTCCATTCAGACAACGTGCGCTGTCCTCATTAAGGGACTAGAGAGCGTTCATCTTGAAAGAAATGAAACTTCGGCTCTGTCAACGGCAGCATCTTGGGAAAGCTGCCTCATTGCCCTGTTCCCAGAAGATTCAGTCTCGGCGATCCTGAACGGACTGAAGGAAATCAAAGGAAGGATACTGAAAAACTTTTCGCGAGCGATGGATGAGTACTTTCGGTTCTTGAAACTCGAGGGCCAGCGTTCAGAAAAAGGCGAACACCACATGACTGTTGTGTTCCGACTTCTTCGGCTGCTGACAACGTTTGGCGACGATCTTGAAGATGCGTTCGACGTTGGAAGCGACGAGTTTCCAACTAGTGTGTGGCATCCAGTGATCCCGCAACTGTTTTCCTGTTTGTTTCATTCAAACCCGTCCGTCAGAAATTGCGCGTGTAAGCTCTTGTGCAAAATTGGGACGCAATCTCCTGGAAGCATTGTTTACCATTGCGCTGTTGGAATCACTTCATCGAATGCGCAAAAATATGCCTCCCTCAAGAGTCTGTACATTCAAATCCAAGCTGCTATTGGCGTCACCTATGTCGACCAAGTCGCTCATTTCCTCACAGAACTTCGTAGAATGACAGTTTTGTGGGAGGAGCGGTGGTTCAACTTGCTTGTTAACCTGAATTCGAGTGCGCCAAAGAAGCTTCAGCAGTTTGCTTCTGAATTCAATCGCTGCAAAACTGAATCCGTTGGTGAATCTTTGCTCTCAGCAAAAGAAAAGTACGAGATTATCTTGTATCCTATCATCAGTCCATTGGAAAAGATGGTGGAATCGACGTTCTCAATTGGTGCTGTCACTCCTCATGAAGCCTCGTTCGCTGATCGCTTTCAGGAGAGCATCATGAGCGCCATTCAGATGCTGAAAAGTCCGGAAGATTTGAGTTCTGTGAAAAGCGTGTGGGATCCATTTTTGCAAGTACGTACATTATTCTCACCTCGTCAATTCGCGAATGACTTTGCCCAATTAACCGTCCTCGCAGATAACAAACGACATCTCAAAGAGCCTTCAAGCAAACAAAACATTGCAAGCATCGCGCTTGAGTCCCAAGTTGAAAGCCCTGGTTGATTTATCGGTGCCGCTGCCGTTTCTCGGCCATGACGAAACCACATTGCAAGTGCAGTCCTTCGGAAGTGATGTCACTGTTTTGCCCACGAAAACGAAACCGAAAAAAGTGGACATATGGGCGGCGGATGGGCGGAAGTACTCTTTCCTTCTAAAAGGCCACGAAGATTTGCATCTGGATGAACGAATTCAGCAGTTTCTAAAAGGGACAAATTCTCTTTTGAAAGTGGATAAACATGCACGCAAGTCTGGTCTCTGTGCCCGTTCGTATGAGGTTATCCCTTTGGGCGATGAATATGGGATGATTCAATGGGTCGAAAGAGTGGGATCTTTTTTCTCAATCTTTAAACGGTGGCAGTTGCGAAACTATTCAGCCAAACACTCTTCTGTCGGAAAAGATGCTGCTGAGGCGATCCTTAGACCGAATGAAATCTTCAATGCAAAAGTATCAGCAGCTCTGAAGAAGGCTGGAATCTCGCGCTCGGTGCCACGTCCAAACTGGCCGCCTTCAATTCTCGAAAACGTGTTTCGCGAACTTGTCCAAGAAACGCCAGGAACTTTGATCAAAAACGAGCTTTGGGCAACTTCTGCCACGCCAGCGAGATGGTGGGAAAAGACGAAAAACTTTTCGCATTCTTCAGGAGTCAATTCAGTGATTGGGTACATCATTGGCCTTGGGGATCGTCATTTGGATAACGTTCTTATTGATGGCGTGACGGGTGAAGTTGTTCACATTGACTACAACGTCTGTTTCGAAAAGGGTTTACGGCTACGTGTGCCGGAAACTGTTCCTTTTCGACTCACGCAAAATATTGTGGGCGGTCTCGGGATTTCCGGCGTTGAAGGCGGTTTCAGGGAGTCCAGCGAAACGACCTTGAAAGTGCTGAGACAGAAATCGGATGTTTTGATGTCGTTACTCGATTCGCTTGCATATGACCCGATATCGGATTGGATCACTGATGAAGATGCTGAAGAGGAAAGAATCAAAGTATTGGTTTTGAATTTGAAACTTGTATCCAGTCGAATCTGTGAGTGCCCACATTGTATTGATCATTTTACGGCGCATCGTAATCCATCTTCCTTGTTACAGCCGAAGCCAAGCGAGGACTTTTGAAGTCGACAGCGGGCATGACTACCGCCATTTCCGCAGCTGTTGACTCCATTTCTGAATTTTCTCGGCTGTGTACCGATCGCTTACAGATGGAAGAACTGCTTGCCATCCTCATAAAAGAATGGTCGAGTGTAAAATCGAAAGATTCAAAGTCTTCTTCGAAAGATGAGCGATCAAAGCCGCTGCCGCACTCGAATCCATTGGTTTCAGAATCAGGAACTTGGATTAGGATTCACCAAGATGCGCTGACTGAATTGAGAGCGAATCCTACAAAGAAAGGATATGAACAGCTCATTTCCTCGTTGCGAGAAAGCATCAAAATGCAGAGTTCCACAGAAGCTGATGTGTCAACGCAAGTTGAAGGGTGCGTGGCATCTGTGGCGGCAGCACACGATGCGACAAGATTACTGTTGAAGCCATTACACATGGTCGTTGACACTGTGATCCGAGGAAGCCAAAACTTGGTGCGGGCAGAGGCAGTTCACAAACAACTCAAGGTGAATCATACAGTTTTCCTGAAAGTTTTGGTGCTGAAAGCCACTTTTGAATTAGTCGTTCTGGGGGCTTTGGCCATATTTTGGAAGTGCCATCAGACGATGGAAAGAGAATTTGATGAAATACCTTGCGTCCAAAGTTACTTCGACCGATACGGCCGCGATTTTAGTGGTGCGTCACTCATGTCCCGAAATATCAATCGCCGTCTAACTCTGTTTGATCACTTTTAGAAAAGGGCTGCATGGATTCTCAAAGGGGCAAACGAGACTGTCAGGGTATTCGCCAACAGTTTGCTCAGTATCGAAACACTCTCAGATTCGCAGGCTGTTCTCACTAAAGGATATATGAGTGAGTCTGCAACCGCCAGTCAAGATGACCAGCAATGGCAGAGCACAGTCGACGGCGACGCAGACAAACAGGACCATCATCTCGAGGATGACGACCGCGATGATATCGACTCATCGCAAGTGGAAGAAGTGGAAGAAGAGGAGCCGAACAACGAAGAAGTGGCTGAAGAATCGCAAAAACTGGAGATTAGTAACGCCGTGAATAAGGAGAAATCTAACGTGGGCCAAGGAAAGCAACCTCAAGGAACTTATAACGCGCAAGGATTGAGTGTTCTTGGCCGGGTTCGGTTGAAACTTGAGGGAAAGGATAACTGTAATGAGGAGAACAGTATGTCTGTTGCGGCGCAGGTTAGTCACTTCGATCAGTTCAAGTTTGATACTGTTTAACTTGGCGACACCAGGTTGACATGATTATCCAAGAGGCCCAAAATGTCGAAAACTTGAAGAGCATGTACGAGGGGTGGATGAGTTGGATTTAAATTCGTGTGTGAAGATCATCAGAGCATCAGCCTTCGCATACATAGTCCACGCTGAACATATCTTTTTAACGAATTCTTCCGATTGACCTGCAATGGACAATGGAAGTCGCACAAAAGATACGTGTCACCTGAAGTGGCGATTTGGTTGAAAACGAATGTGCGGTGGATGGCTGGCCGTTTTCGATACTTCTTTCTTTTTGTTTTGTGTGAGGTGGAGCGTCTCTTCGTCAAACGTGAGACTGGTGTTGTCATGGCGAAATGAAACCCGTCTTTTCTCCGTGACTCCAGTTGGGAACTGAGCAAAGTGGCGAAACCCTCATTGCACATGACGCCACAAGCGGTAAAAAATGAGGGTTTCTTTTAACAATTCCGTGGTCAATTGTCACATGAGGCAATGAGCAGCTGCTGCTTCCTTCCTGTCTCCGTGTAGCTGACAGGTTGTTCCAGTGGTCTTGCCTGACTGCGGGATCGGAGGTGTTTCCATCCGCGCCGGTTTTATTCAGCGATCCACGCACTTGGGCCTGTGTACAAAAGGACCCCCAAGAAAGGACCCCCAAATTGCGGCATGACATTTTTTGAATTTCATCACGTCAAAAAAAACTAGGGTTAACACTGCGACCTACCAACGTAAAAAGCCTTGCGCGAGGATGCTACCAAACAGAATCGTACGAAAATGCAAAACTGGCAGCGATGGACCACCTTTGGAGCATGCCTTGCCTCCATGGCGACGCTTGGCATCGCATCCACATTCTCCCTGTACTCCGAAGACCTCAAGAGCCGGCTCTCCTTCACCTCCTCGGACTTGAACCTTATTTCTGGCGTCGAGCTGGCCACAGAAGACTTGGTAAGCCAATTAATTGGTCGTAAGGTATTCAGCTATCGTGAAGCTCATCACTTTCTTTCCATAGTCATTTTTGCTGGCTGGCCCAGTTGTTGACAAGTTTGGCTCTAAATTCGCTCTTGGCTTTGGCGCTGTCTTCTACTCCCTCGGGTGCTTCTTGGTCCAGCTTGCTTACCGTGGTTCTATTATGGGTACCAAGTTTACTGTGGTCCTCTACTACATCCTCATTGGTACCGGAAGCACATTTGTCTACCTGGCCGCTCTCAAGCTTATTGTAGTCAACTTTGCGGGTTTGGCGTACGAAGGAGTGATTATGGGATTGGCGTTGCTGTTCTTCAGTCTCAGCCCCATGTTACTCGCCCAAATTTTCAGTTCGTTCTTTGCGGGGAAAGTGGAAGGATACTTGACATTTCTCGCGGTGGCTGCTCTTGTCATCAACTTGCTATCGCTGCTTGTTACGTTCGAGTCCGCGCCCGAACCAACTGTCGCGCCGGAGCTTTGTCTCCCGGAAAATGCTGGAAACAAGACGGACATCGCGGACGAGTTTCTCATTTCTGACACAACTGAATCCTCGCGGACTTATCGTATCCCAACAGAAGGGAAGATGGCAGCGTCAACTCAAGATCACGAGAGACGATCTTCTGTTGAGGAGACTGATATAATTGACGTGGTTCGAGAGGGTTCATTGAGAAGCACTCCCTCAATCACTCCCAGCAAACTTCATAACGGCAGCTTCATGACGCCAAAGGAAATTTTACGCGCTCCCATTTTCTGGTCGTTTGCATTGGTGTTTGTTTTCATTCAGGTATTTATGCTTCATTTTTGGATGACACCCGATACTGGCTAAAACGCCTTTATTTTTTAACGCAGGGCTTCACATACAACCTCAACTTTATTCAAATCCTTCAAGCAACACTGCAAGAACCCAATGCCATGTCTCTCTCAGACCAAAACACTCGCCATGTGACTATCATGTCCATCAGTCAATCTATGGGCCGTTTTCTGGCCCCAATTCTTTTACAACGCGTTTCAGGCAGTTACAAACCCAGTTTGCTCTGCATTGCTCAGGTGCTCATTCTCGCACCAACGGTAGTCCTTGCGCAGGGTGTATCTGGCGAGTCGCTACTGTACTTTGCATCGACGTGCATTCAGTTTGGGTTGGGTTTGGCAATGGCGAGTCATTTGGTGCTGACAAAGGACTTCTTTGGAACCAAATACTATGTGAGTATGCCTTATGAGCACAACTTCATTCATTCATTTACTAACTTCGCGAAACCAGGCCACCGCATGCGCATTTAGTATCGCAAGCACGCCAATTGGAATCTTGACGTCAAACTTTGTGTTTGGTCAGCTGTATGATCGAGAAGCTGGCGCTGGGACCGAGTGTCTGAACGCCAACTGTTACTCGAAAGCATTTGTGATATTTTCTGTGTTTCAGGGCGTGGCGCTGTGTCTTTCGCTGGTTGTGTTTTATTTGAGGTGGAGGAAATCGCGGTAATTTATACCTGTAATGACAAATCGAGTTTGTTGGGAAATAGACGGAAATAAATAACAATGTGTATCACTGCCAATGCTCTTGCATATGTTTTGGTGGTTGTTGTTTTGAAGTGAATTTCCAATTTACAACAGCAGCCATGGACCGCCTTTGGAGCATGGCCAGTGGACAAACTTACCACCGCAGAAGAAACAAACTCTCTCATTTCTGGAACAAAAGACAACTTTGGAGCAATTGCGCAAAACGACCAGGATGTTCACAGGCTTCAAAGCACCAAAGACGCGTTACCACATCAATTTTTTCGAAGTAGGAGACAGTATCGACTTTCAGGAACCGCAGCTACCAGACGGCAGCATGCACTATTCAATGAGACGTACTCCCTCCATCACGGCCAGTAAAATTGCGAACAGCAGTTTTATGACTCCATAAATGTTTATCCAGGTAACAGTTCTTGGAAATAATATCACATAATTGCTAACATTGGAACCCAGGGCTTCACATATAACCTCAACTTTATTCAAATCCTTCAAGCCACGCTGCAAGAACCCAGCTTGGCATTGCTGTCTGCCCGAAGCACTTGCCATGTGACCATTATGTTCATTAGTCAATCTGTTGGTCGCTTTCTGGCCCTGATTCTTACCCAGGTTACTATGTCTCGCTCGCACAGGTGCTTATTCTTGCTCCAATGCTAGTCCTTGCACATGCTGTACGCGTGGTTCTAACCAAAGACTTTTTTTGGTGCAAAATACTTTGTGAGCAAAAACCAACTTTGCGCTTCCTTCACGCAAGGTTTCTAAAAACAACGTGAGGTTATTTCACTAGGCAACAGCATGCGCGTTCATTATTGCAAGCACGCCGATCGGAATCCTTGGATCAAATTTCGTGTTTGGACAGCTGTATGATCGAGAAGCTGGCATTGGGACCGAGTGTCTGAATGCTGCTTGTTATTCGAACGCATTTGTGATATTTTCCGTGTTTCAAGGACCGGCACTGTGTTCTTCGTTGGTGGTGTTTTATTGGAACCAAACCAAACCAAACAAAAAAAAAAGCGATCACCAAAAATGCATATTCACTGCTGGCAAAGAAAAAGAATCCTTTTTATTGTTCTGCCGTCACCTTGCTTGAAGTATAGAATGGCAAATGAAATAGTCCCTCCAACACATCCGCCGGAATCTTGAACTGCTCCTTTTCCGCGATGACTTTCAATACCGCAGGGCCATCTGAACTAATGGCCAAATGATGTCTAAAAAAGGTCCCATCATACGATGTTCGGAACTGAAACTCTCCGTTCAAAGTGTAAAACACTTCCCCCTTGATTGTCACCCCTACACCAACAACATCGCCGCGCCCGTAAGGACGCCCTTGCACACCATAATCAAGCATATCAGAAGGAGTCAATTTGCGTCCATGCATGCTGCTATATCCGATACTGAGGTTGGTCCATCCAACAGCACAAAACGGTGGATAATTCGTTGGAACGATCCCAATCGAAACGTGCGCGTGCCCTGCATCATAACACCAATCCATATCTACAATTTCGACTTCGACATACAGTCCTCTTTCCGGAAGCGACTTTTCAAAGAAGCTGTACGCCGAGACGGCACATCGAATGGTCCACTCTGTAAACTCTACAACAGTCCCCTCGTCATGTATAACAACACCATTCGTCCACAGCGTCGGGTTTGGGTCAGAATCTAGCCGCGCCACCATCTTGGCTAGTTCCGGTAATGGTTTACATGAGATGAGTTTGTAACCGTCCTTTGAGTATTCTATCACTCGCATGTCACTGGCAGGGGGTAAATCCTTCCTTGGCATGCGATGGTTCATTCGTGCCAAAGCTTCAGGTGACTGAATGCTGCGGAGGTATCGATCCATCAGTTCGCCACCATACCTATAGGCTGGAATCTTTTGCATGCTTCCATCCGGAGTTTCACGCTCGTCAATGTAAAAGTGGCTCGGATGGTGCCACGCGCTTGTGCGAGGGTCCACGCCAGTACGGAGTTGTGCGTTGGTTGCTTTGATGTACGGCAGGGTTTCGGACGGCATGGTTTCACTGTGTTGCAGCAAAACAATATACTCTGACTTGCTGATGGATTGAATGATTTTCCCTGGCCACCTATAACGAGAAGAACTAAGAAAAACAGCCCGTCTGTTCTGAATCCCGAAAGAAAACATACCACAAATAAGAATCCCCCAAATCGCCAGCAAACCAATACATCCTCACTTCCACCAAATCTCCCACTGCCCATGCGTCTACGCTAGAATCCACCGGCTGACAGCAATATCGCAAAAATTTTGTGGGTTTAAACATGATCCGTCCCACACTGGCTGAATCCCAATCCACCATCCCATCATACTGCCATGACATCAAGAAACTTAACGCCGGCGACGGAGAAATCATATGCTGGCACGCCCATCTGAATTTATCTTTCGGCGCATCGCCCTGACTGAGTAAGCTTATATGATGCGTCCATGAAAGCCCGCACACAGAAACCGTCTTTACATCCGCATCAGTTTTGGGCCTCAATTGTGGTGACACTGCCGTCTGCACCACACTGGGCACCTCGGTGCCTTGATTCTCAGTTTCATCAAATTCGACACACTCCACATCCATCAAAACGCAATCCAGCGCTTCCATCCCGTCGCCAGAACTAATTTTGAGGGCATTCCGTTTCCACGGTATATCTTTTGGATCTTCATCGCGCAGCCTCGTCGCACGTAGCTTTTCATCAGCTTCTCGACCCATCAGAGCCATTTTGTACACAAGAGTGTCCAAGCGTGCAAGAAGCAACTGTTTGACGGTGAGATCAATCATATTATCGGCGGATAGAAAGTTCAAGAAACTGCTGCTTTCTTTGCCGGTGCCTGTAGTTGCGCTCAAAGGTTTCAAGACTGCATATGTGATGGGAATGTTGAGGCGCCGCGCGAATTCGATTTCCTTGCGATGGATTTCGGATTGGCAGTATTCCGGAGTGAGAAGCGCCAAAAAAATGTTGGCTTTCAGGGTTTAGATGTGAACGAGTCGTGTTAGGTGAAAAGTTATTAATCAGCAGCATCAGAGGGAAAGAAACCTTTCACAACGCCCTTCAGAAGTCGCACGCGCACTTGATCCTGATTCAGCAGTTCCACGTTCCCAACCTCTGTTGCACAGTCCAACACACTGATATTCCTCGCAACGAGCATTTTTATCAAGTGTGACGGATCCACTGCACAGTTCTCTATCGCAGTCTGAAAGTTGTAACTGACCCAAATAACGGCCTTCGTAAATGGATCCGCGCGCGTCGAATATGTGCTGGCATCAGTCCATAGGTCCCGCGAAACAGTCAGTATACGCGCTTTGGAAGATGATGCTTCCCAAGCTTCGCCGTGGTACTGATTTTTGTGTTTCAAACTGTCCCATTTGCTTTTCAACACTTTTTTGCCGCTTTTGCTGCCATTAAGACTTGGCTGTGGTGTGCTGCTGCGAGGTGCGACATATTCTGAATCGGACACATCAAGAAATGCGTCTGCAACGGTAGCAATCCCTGCAGCCGCCTCTGCGTCGAAACCGTACCATCGAAGTTGATCCAAAGAGGGGCTATCTGGCAAATTTTCGGGCCTGACAATAGAGCCTCGCGGGAGAACCAATAATTTCTGAATGCAAAATCCGAGGTCAGATACTTCAAAAATGCGCAGTGATCAAACCAAAATTGCACGTGAAGCTCTCACCCCGTCATTTAAAGCCTGCCGAACTCGATACAATTTAATATCATGCCCCATGCGCAGCAACCGGGCGCTCACAGGCTTCAAAGCCGCTGCATAATTCCCAGTTTCGGCAATTAAACCCATGCCGCGACCTTGCTTAACGAGATATTTTCCGTTTTCGAGTTTCGATGTAATATATGCAGGCCAGTACATGTACGTGTCTTCGTCATCGTCGCCGTCGTCATTAACAACCGAAGTGCCAGTGTCAGAGGTGGCATTAAACGACCCAGTTGAAGATCTTGAGCTGCGACGGGTCGCTTTATCTGCTCTGGGGCGGTAGGTTCGTTTTGGTTTGACTTTGTGGACGAATTGACAGAATCTGATTTTCGTTTGAAGGAGCAGAACACGTGTAAGAACATCGCCTAGATGACTGACATGGTTCCTATAAAGTACTCAACTCGACAGCATCTCCCGATATATATTCAGGACTGACTTTTGGCAGCTCTGTCCGCTTACGAATCAAAAAGTCTTCAACCCATTCTTCATCTTCACCCACAATGGTTGGTGTGACGGGTCCATTTCGGGTTTTAGAATAAGATACGCGCGATTGAAACAACACGCGAATTCGGCGTCCTGAGCTGCCTTCCATGGGCGCGGGAAGGATTTCGAGAACTGTCACGGGAACCCAGTGCAACCCACCCGCAACAAAATGGTTGCGGTTGTTTTTCCGCCAGCGCAGGACTTCGACTTTGTCGCCAACAGAAACATTGACAATGGCCATGGTGTCAACGAACCCGTTGGCAAATTTGTTTTTCGAAAGGAGGGCGAGTTTGAGCGGAACTCCGTCTTGATCGATTGGAACATCTTCCGATTCATCACTTTCTTCTTCTTCGGCTGGGCTTAGAAGCTGTTCTATGGCTGAGATGGTGCCTTGTTCTTCGTCATTGGCAGATTCTTGCAATGATTGGCGGGAAGAAATCACGCGATCAAGCGCAGTCACGAGGTCTTCAAGACGGTCGTGGATGTGTTTCTCGTTTGTCGCGTCAATGTAAGTTTGATCGCCAAACATGAGGCCCACCTAAAAAACATTGAGTTAGCAAATGAGATTAAAATTGGCGGCAACATCATCATACTTTGGTCATTTGCCATTTAAACCCAGATCCAACCACAAGCGGTATGAACGGGATCTTCCTGCAAAGGAACACAAATTATAAATGAACAGTGTGGCCAAGTTTGTTTTCGACTCACATGACATTCAAGCCGAAATTGAGTTCGCGCACACAGTTCTTGCTGGCAGCATATTCGTCAGAGACACAGACAACCATTACATCGCTCGACATTAAACCATTTGCAATCTGCTCAAACAAGTCGTCGCCTGAGTTGATTTTTTCAGTGTCGATCCAGACATCTGAGAAACCCTCTGACAGCAGATAGTTGCGTACATGGCGTGGGTCGCATGAACCGGATCTTTCAGCGCCGGATGCCGCGGCGCTATTTGCCCAGCAGTAGGATAAGAAGACTGTCAATGACGATCGATCCAGCGTGTCGTCACGGTTGAAAGGAACAGCGGAATGATTGACAGTAGCAGGCTGCATGAGAGAATCGTGATTGTACGGGGCCATTGAGTCCTTTGGAACCATGAGAAGGGGCGTGGGTGTGGGTGTGTGATCGTGATCCAGGATGGAATCAAAGAAGGAATGCGTCACTACACGGCGCATGGCCACCCGTGACTCCTGTTCAGACAGAGCCAGAATATGCTGGTTGTTTTCTGTCGCAATCGCGACTGCCACAGTCAGATCAAAGACGTGTCCGTCGCTTGTGCGCAGGGCCACGACTTGGTGATGATCGAACCCATGTGCGCCAAGCACAGCATTCGTAGCTGTGAGTACGTGGGTCATGGTGCCCTTCTTGGGAACAACAACAACGAAGCCGGACACTGATGTTGACACGTGCAGACAATGGGACTCTGCTTCTGACGACGATTGCGACTGCGTGCGAGACTGCCTCTGGAAATGTATCTGGGCATGTGTGTCTCCCACAGACATCCGTCGAGTGTCGCCTTCGAGTGGCAGCGAGCGGCGTGTCTGTTGCTTCAGCCAATCCATTTGCACTTAAAATATTTATTTACAGTGGGCAAAAGCAGGAGTCATAAAGTTTTCTTGGTGGTGAAATTTTTGACCATTTTGGCACCGCACCCAAACAAAAAACAGCAAACTAGGCTAGATAGCCAGAAGAAAGATGAATGGCTTGTAGATAGCCAATGTTGGAAATAAAGAGCGGATCAAAAGTTAGAGCATTTTAAATTGAGATCAAACGAAAGCTGCTTTCTCGGTCGATAAGGGTGACTGCATTGCAGCGGACTTGGCGAAATAATTGGGCGAAGCGAGAGGACAATATCAAAGTCGCCATTTATTCAGTACCTTGAATCTCTGCCCCCCTCCTTTCGATCATCCCTGCGTTTCCCTCGGTCTCTTCCGTCCCGGCTACTCCTTCCAACATCACGTTGTTGAAACCCTCGCCCGCCGCTATCCCTGCTTCCTGAATCTTTTGCCCTTTTCTTCTCATCGGATGCTTGCGGATTTCGTGGATCTACAATATGTCGTCAGCTTGGTCGATAAGCTTGGTCCAATTCAGGAAATATTTACCAAAAAAACTGTAATCGTCTACAGTTGGCTCGTACACATTCGCCGCGTCTTTTTTGAAATGCAGTTCATGTGCAAACCAACTAACCAAGAAAGCAAAGAGGGTGATGAGAGATGGAAGCCGTTAAGTCAATCGCCAACAACAGAAAACTAACCCGCTGTCATCATCATCCGCATCATCATCCTCCCCATACTTCACACACGAACGGCAGCCTGCAAGTCCATGCAAGCTGCACACTTTTTCCTCTTTCAACTTTTCCGGTTTGGACTTTGACACACTTTCGTCCGGATTCAGAATCTTGTCTTTGAATGCCGCCAAATTGTTGAGAATATCTTTATCCTCGCCAGAAGATTTAAGCCTTTTTCCCATCAGCGCCTTTCCTTTGTATTTGTTCCGCATTGCTTCGAGGGGATTCATTTTTTGGGTCGACTTGTCAGTGGATGCTTCAGTTGCGCGAGCTGTCCGTTTTGCAGATTCTATTTGACGCAGCTCATTTTGTAGTTTGGCGACTTCAGAGCGGACAGCGGATCTGTGTTTCGCATTTGAATCCGTATTTTGAGTAAGTTGATAAAATTTTGAGAATGGAAGGCACTCACAGTTTGGAAGAAGGCGCGTTGGTGCTATGTTTGGCATTATGTGAAGCCTTTGACTGTTCGATTTCGTCGTCACTGCTGTACTCCTCCGACTCGGATTCTTCTTTTTCGTCCCGCATGTTGCGCTTTTTCAAAGCAGGTGCGGCTTCCTGTTGACTGGATGGTGCAGGAACCGGAATTCTGCTTTTCGAGACTGGATCCAGTCCCTCTTTACTCAGCCGCTGATCGTCAGTCAACAAATCATGGCTACTCGCAATTTTCCGCTTATTCGGCGCAATCGCTTTGATTGAAATTTCCTCATTTTCAGCTTCATCGCCGAACGAGAGCAAGTTCAAATTCCTGGCATTAGTAGCTGATCAATATTCGCGTTCCGATATGACACGAGCCGCTCGGCGCACTCACTTTTTGCCTTTGATTTTTCGAGAGTTTGTGTCTTTTGCAGCCAGCCTGTGTTCCTCTGCCTCGCGGTCTGCTTTACGTTCAAGCGCAGTGGTGCGCGGCTCAATATCATCAAATGGGTTGGACAGGACTTCAACTGAATTGATTTTGATGGGGTATAACGGCCGCTCGTCCTCCCCGACTTCGGCTTCACCAATTTCGAGGAGATTGTAAATGGTGTCTCCAACAAC
Organism: Chytriomyces confervae; assembly: GCA_006535975.1. Lineage (NCBI taxonomy): Eukaryota > Fungi > Chytridiomycota > Chytridiomycetes > Chytridiales > Chytriomycetaceae > Chytriomyces > Chytriomyces confervae. Next base: position 37,159 of record QEAP01000234.1, read on the forward strand.
CTTAAAGAACATAATCTATAAAAATTAAAAGCAAACTGCAATAAATCGATGTCACCTTTCCAAAAATAGTGTTCTTCCTGTCGAGTTCTGGGGTTTTGTCGAGAGTGAAAAAAAACTGCGAGTTGTTGCAGTTACGAGTGGTGTTTGACATTGCAAGGAGGCCCCTGTGCGAGAAACGCAGGCGCGTGTGTATTTCGTCCGGAAATGGTTCACTGTAAATGGATTCGCCGCCAGTTCCGGTTCCTTGAAAGAGAGAGTGAGTCATCTTTCGCTTACAATCGCAACGCACGCACCTGTTGGATCTCCACCCTGAACAATGAACCCTTTCACAAGTCGATGGAATTGAGTTTCATCGTAGTATCCCTCCAGGCTGCAATTGTGTTGTTGCTTTGAGTTTTCGTTGTTTCCATCGTCCGTCAACTCACCACAGCTGCACAAAGTTTCGCACTGCTTTCGGTGCCTCTTTTGGCCAAAGCTGTGTTAAATCCGTCAGAGTTGCTGTTTTGAAATGGCCGTGCTAGGTGCAGTCACCTCTATTTCGAGGTCACCCATTGTTGTCTTGAGCACGACTTTGCCCTAAACGAGACCTTGGTGTTAAGCTCGAGCAGGAGTGAATGCAGGTGGATGCACCTTCGTTGGTGGCTCTGTTGCGTACGCATAACTCATGGTGGTCGATTTTGACGCAAATCCAGAATTTTTATGGGCAACGAATATTTTTAAAAAAGGGGTCTGTTAACAACATTCACTGCCACTTCTGCCGGCTCCGCGCTTGATCGATCATCAGTTGTGACCCGTACTATCACATGGCGGTCATCAGAGTCGCCTTCGATGCTTCCAAACATCTCCTGCTTCCTTTCCGTTTGCAACTCTAACTCCTTGTCTTGCTTGTCTTTTGAGGCGGACGGACGCAGCAAATCGGATAATCGTAGCCAGCCTTCGAGATGTGGCTCTCTATCCAACGTAAGGCTTTCCAAATCAAATTCTGTGGCTGCTGCGTCGTCCTCCTGTTCATCCTTGTACTTTGCAATTAGGTCGGCTATTGATTTTGCGCGTCTGGCTTCCACAGGGACTGGTTGGTGCAGACCTTTAGCTTTGTGCTTGGATGAATGGCCGATGGGTGGGTCCACCTCGCTTGGCAAGTCCTCGTCGCTTGGACGGTTGTGGAACATGTGTGACTTCATGCGCGACTCCGCCGTGTCCATGCGCTTGTTTGCAATCCCAACTGCAGCCTTCTGCGCGCTGTCTTTGATTTGAACACTGCTCTTTTCTGCAGCGTCACTCTGGGCGCGACTATCAACGCTGAAATAACTTCTTCCGCTGCAACTTCCGGTACAGTTGTCACTTGTTCCCTCAGAGGTATCTCCATCGTTCGATTCGCATTCAATGTCACCAACAGTCACATCATCTCGAGGGCCAGTGGATTCATCTTCACCCTCTGCCTCGTCATCTTCTTGGAACCACGCTAAATCCAAGAATTTAGCAGCAGTAATACGGGTTTCTGGGTTCGGATTCAAGCAGGATTCTACAGCTTGCTGTGCATTCGCGGGTACCTTGGACCAGATGCTGGGCGGGTAACTGACAACCACGTCGAGTTTGGATTGGGGAACGATCCCAAGCTCAAACGGCGGGGCTCCCGTCAAAAGAATATAGAGAAGACATCCAAATGCCCACATGTCGACTGCAGATGTGTATTCACACTTTTTGAAATGTTTGTTCAGTCGCAAGTGTTTTGTGTTTGTTTTTTTTTTTGTCCGAAAAACAAACAAGTCACCTCATGCAGACCAATGAAAAGTATCTCCGGCGCCATATACCCCAACGTCCCACACGGAGTCGTTGCACGGCCTGACTTTGCATACGTGCTCAGCCCAAAGTCAATCAACTTGACCTCCGTCCAGTGCTCATAGTTATCGGACGTGTCGTCTCCTTCCATGGACGTTGGGAATCGGATGCCAATGTTTTCAGGTTTGATATCGCGGTGAATCTGTTTGACAACGTATAATGGGTGGTATGTACTTGATCCATAAACAGTAAAGCTGGACAGCCAAACTGACCACTCGCCGTGCATGCAAGTATCTGAGTCCCAGCGCCACCTGTGCAGCAATGATACGTACTTGGGCGGAAGTCAGGGCACCAGTTTCTTTGACGAGGTCAAAGAGGTCACCGTCCTTCATATACTCAAGCACTGGAAGGAAAGCAGTAAAAGTCAACATGAGGGCCAGAATACTTCAAAAATGCTGTTACCAAAGACATAACAGGTCTCAGTTTCGTGAAAGTCCTGCAACTTGATAATGTTTGGGTGGCTTAGTTTCTTCAAGAGTCCCGTTTCGCGAAGTACGCGCCATTTCTCTGCGTCGGTCAAGGATGCTTTGTTGATCACCTTGAGGGCAACTTGGGTGTCCAGGATCTGATCGTACGCCAGAATCACTTCGCTGTTGGACATTCTGAAGCAATGTTGAAGGGTGGGAGTGGTTTAGATTTCCAGGATGCAAGCGGGAATGCTACGGAGTGGGGATGACCAGGGGAACGCCAACTAACGAGGGTCGAATGGGTGAGATCAGTTTGTATCTATGCTTCAGCATATCGGATAACTGCAGAAAGATTGCCGTGCTTCCGCCTCCTTTCTGTGTGCGCTGTTTGGAAAGTCGCGCTACTTCTCTTGCAGCCAATTCGGCGACGGTCAAGTTCAAATTTGGAAAGTTTGACGAACTATCCGATGAGTCGGTACTTCCGCTTGAGCTGATGGCACCGGATTGACTCATGCTGGTACTCAGGGAGTTGGTTTTTTTTGGTTTTTTTTTCGTGCAAACCACCCGACTTGAAGCGAATCGGCAAAATGGTGCACGAGTTGCTAAGCGTCGTGAAAGAAGACGTGCTGTATGTGAAAAAGATGATGTTGGAGGGAACTGGATTTCGCAGCACGTCTGCGAATGAAGTAACCGACGATGGATGTGCAGAGAAAACTATCAAAGATAACATCGATTGAAGATCCTCATAGACAAGGGTAAACAAGGGTCCATCTCAAATCGACCACGCAAACGTGACATTCACACTCCCCTTCCCACAAACTGCGTGGCACCCATCCAAAATAGCAAAAAACACTTCCTGCTTGCCTGCAAAAAAGTCGCTGCCCTCTTCAAACCCAAGAACGCGCAACGCTCTCTGCCGAATCGACAATTTATCCCCAGACGACCACATCCCATAAACCTCCACTCGATTCAACTTTT
>QEAP01000235.1:0-39796 GCA_006535975.1 Chytriomyces confervae
AACTTAAAATTTTCAACAACAAAAATCTGACAATTTCTCCAAATGGAAAATGTAAACAACAACAACAAAACAAGAACCCCGAACGCTGCCTCCGCCATCCCAGGCCTCGGCAGTTCCACCCTCCACACCGCCATCTGTGAATAAAGAGTCCATCATCAAGTTCATCAAGTAGACAAAGAAGGGACTCCCCTTACGCACAACAATGAGCCAGTCCTTGACCTGTTTGGCAAGCCAGTTCTGTGCCAAGGCAGATGGAATGACCCAAGAATCGTTGCGCAGCTCCTGACAGCTCTTACTTCAGTCCACCAAGCGCAGGGTGTAGAGGAGGATGAAGCATATTGCGACCCCTGCAATGAGTGCATTGCCTTTGACAAAGTTGGAGAATGATTTGGATGCAATAGCTGCCGTGGAAGGGGAGGGGAGGGGGGGGGGGGGGGCCCCNNAACATTGATGTGAAAAACATGATGGCCCAAAGCACTCAAAACACTGCAGGATATCAAGCTCTTGGGGACTCACTGCTCACGCCACAGGAGCTGCTCAACATTCGCCAGCATCTGATGGGAAAGGGCTTGGCTGGTTTTCAGGAATGGACAATGCTGCTGTGCGGATCATTCTTGTTTTGTCATTGCAGGGTTCAAAACTGAACCCATTCAATGCGGAAACAGAACTGAATTCAACTGCATCAATTGGGACATTACCGTGTTCTCACCAAATGGCGAAATTGAGGGAATTGGCTTTACACTTCTCAGAAAAGCAGACAGCAGTCCAGTCAACGTGATTATGTGGCAACTTGATGATCTTCCAATGCTGTGTCCTGTCAAGCACATCCTGGCTTGGATATATATGACAGGAATATCCAGCGGCTACTTGTTTCCTTCCAAGAATGAGCTAGACTGCATCCTGACGACTCAGAAGAATGATCCAAGCTGCTGAATCAATTGTACAGAAGCCATTTCATATGAAACCTTTCTCAGTCAAATCAAAGCCACATGCATTGCATGTATTCCCTACCAAACTGGCCTGTTTGGCACTCACTGTATGAGGAAAACTGGATACCTGCTGGCATACTGGGGCAGAGGAGAAGACAGTGATGTTTTCAAATGTGCGAGCCACAAAACTGCATCAATGGGAGCCAACTACAAAAGAAATGCCTTGAGCCTGATGGCCATTGCAAATGCTCGAAGTGGGAATGATGGAGAGATTAAGGCACCAAAGTTCAAGCCAATTTTGTCCAAGACCTTCAACTTACGCGCATTGTGAATCGAGCTCATGACCTGGGAATTCCAACTGACAAAAGCATCGACTCAGTTGCACTCAAGTTTATTAATCACAATTGCAAGGTGTCAGTGGATAATCCGATTGTCACGCCAATCTACATTTCGAAAGTTATTTTGAATGCATCAAGAACAACAACGCTGAGGCAAGAACTGGATCAGCTTCTGAGTGCTCTGAGTGCGATGGATGCACCATTTGCAGCAAAGTTTAGTGGGGTCATATCGCGACTTTTGACAGAGGCATGGGATCAGAATACTGAGGTTGAGCCCATTGTGATTCAGTTTGATCATGAGGAGGAGGAGGGGGTTGGTGAGGATGGGGTTGGCAAGGATGTCAATCAGATGGATGCAGCAACAATCAGCCATGATTTGGGACATGCAGCAGTTGGATCGGTGCAAAATACGCGTGAGCAACAAGGTGATGCGTGCGTTTTTTATTGCACCTTCTAACTTAAAACAAACAGCAAACGCCTCAAACTCGAACACCGATGCAAGTGGGATCGATCTGCCAAACTCAACTCCTCACAGTGTCGAATCGAACCCAACACCATCTGCTCAACTTGAAATGCCCACCATCAGCACCACATCACAGGCACACATTTCGAACAAACGCACCATTGTGCGCACACGGACAATCATCGTTCAGAGAACTGCATCACCTCCATCTGTGCAGCCAACAGTGTCCCTTCCTTTGAAGCGAAAGCAAGGTGGTGAGAGTGATCTTGAGGAGAGATCTGCAGTGAAGGGTTTGAAAGGAGCAGCAAAAGTACAAAAGATAAGCAAAATCCTGGGCAGCGCACCTTCCGATTCCAATCTCACCAATGGAGCCCGCTTGTTTGTGAACCAATGTCACCCTATTGTGGGCTGCTTACAGAACCATTTTTCAGGGGACATGGAGGCTTTTATTCAACACCATGTGACCATATCCACCTCATCCTTCAAGTCTTCAAAATGTTTGGGGAAAGATGACAAGGCTTGCAGGCAGCTCTGATTGCTCGCTCTCTGTTGTTGTTTTGGTCGTTCAGTTTAAATTTATTTTATTTTTATCGCTTCGATTGTCTCTTGCCTCCTTTGTCTGCTCTGCCTTGAATAAAACTCTGCACTTCTTCAACGATACACTCAGATTGTGGTCCTGCAGTCGATCTCAAGCGTAGCTGCAGCCACTTGTGCGTGAATCAATCTGGACCAATCTGAACCACCCCAAACCAGTCAATACTAAGTTATTTATTCAAATTCATTTACTGTCCTCTGCTGGGTCAAAACCAAACTCAGCAAGGGGTGCATTAAATGCCACACCAGGATGTGGTTCATGAACATCTGCAAGACTTCTGACACAACCAGAGCAAGGTCACATTTACTAGTTGAAGAATGTGTGTGGTTGTGGATACTGGTGGATATGGCCTGATCTGGTGCATAACTCCTTGTAGTGATAAGAAAATTCAGTGCAAGTCCCCTCAGTCATGAAAGCCTCCAACAGTCCATTGACACCAGCAAAGCAGCGAAATCCTGGGCTTTTGAGTGAACTGTCCACAAAAAGTCAGATATAGACTTGTTCTCTTGCGTTTAAGTCCAATAAAGGAGGTATAAAGTCAGACGTTTACAGACTTTATTCTGGGTCGATTAATTTCAATTGAAATGGCACATGTTTACAGACTTGAAACAATGTTCATGCAACATCCCACTTCCCTGAGCTTCATTGGCTATAGCTTAGTTGAGTCACCGAAGGTATATCTTCGATGAACTTGGTCCCTGGATTATGACAAGTTATGAGCCCAGCCTTTTGGCTGACTGTTCTAAGAATAGCTGAAATGCTGGAAGCATTGTAACACAAGCCATTGTTGTAAGTATAGCTAGAGAGCTAGAAACAGAATAAAACAAGCTATCGCTAAGTGTTAAGAAGGAAACTTCGAAATGAAAATGAGCGACAAACACCACAGCTTGAAACGCACAATCCTGACTGACTCCAACTACCCAGTTTGGAAATGCCTCACGCTTGCTGTCATCGGAAAGGGAAACGCCAGAACTCTGTCCCCGGAGTTCACCCCTTTCGTCAATCACTACGTCAGACCTACCCCTCCAGCCAGTTGGGTGCAAGTCCTTGATGTTGAGGAAGAGTTCCAAGAGGCTGAAAACGAAAATGCCTCAGACGAAACAAACTCTGAATCAGGAGACGAACCTACATCGACAGAAACCTCAGACATGACACTTGCTGTCTACGAGAGAACTGAGAAAATTTGGGCCAGCTTCCAGAAACGCGCAAAGGAAGACGAAGAGGCAACAAAACAAACCCTCCATGCCATAAGTCCATGCAAGCCCAGTACTCAATGTACAAAACTCCAGCTTCCCTTTGGGAGGAGTTGAAACGCACAAAGGACCCTTCCAACAGAAAGCTGGACACTTCAGCTGCAGACACTTACTGCACAATGGAGATAGCCGAAAACCAGTCGATCCCGGACTACCTCAAGCGTATACACGAAGTTGAGGATGCCTGCACTGCAGCAGGCGAAACTCTACATCTGGGATTCGAAGCACAGGGCACAGTCTGCCTCTGTCTGGACTACTGCTTGGCACAAGCCGGGGTAGTCATCTCAGCGCTACCACTCACAAATCTGGCCAATCTCGAGAAGAACTTGATCAACCTGTGGGACAGCTACAAGGCAGCTCTCAGTAGAAACACGCCAAAGGAAACCAAGGTGAACGTCACAAACGGGAACCCTGATTGCAAGCAAAAGCACGACAACAAAGGAAAGGGGAAGGGAAAGCAAAGCAGAGGCAACAGATACTCTGGCAAAAATGCCAAGTGCCCCAAGTGCCCTGGCTCCCACGATCCCACCTAACGATTGCAATGCGTGCTGGCGCTGTGGCTCAAGGGGACATCTGAGCAGAGCCTGTCCAAAGAAAACGAACAACGGAGGAAACAAAGGGGCCTCTGGCTCTTCCTCAGGCAGCAACAGCTTGACTGTTGCAGCCACAACCACAATCAACAACAAACCAAAGCAAACCGGTTGGGTACCATCGAGTGGGTTGCTTAACCACAACTAAAGGCATACACAACCTTTATTGTGCTTTAACAATGTCTGTTTGTTGTGAATCCCAGTGAGAGAGTTAACAGTTTTGAAAATAAAAATTAGGACTGACAATCCAACAACAATCTCAAAACAAAGAACATGAACACACATGAACGAAGGGTACCTAGACTTAGGCTGCAACAAAACTGTAATCACGGACCCTGATTGGTTTGCGAGCTTTACCAAAGTTGACATCAGCATTGGCATGGCATCTGATTAACCCTCTCCCAAGAAAACACTACCATCCCCCTGCTGAACATGGAACATATACTCCTTTTCCCCTGCCCCTTATCTTTTCCTTTCTTTACCAGCGAGAGCTTGCATGGGCTGCAACTCCACAGTTCCACATATCCTTGCTTGTCAGTTCAAGCCTGCACAGTCTGCACATACACCTTCCCATCACACCTGCAAATCCCCTAGCCACTGAGGGGTCTTTTGACATTAGGCCATCATCTGCTGAGATTGCTTTGGCACATATCTCCTGTTCTAAGGGAGCTCAGTGCACACCACCAATCCTTAAACACTTGCCTCCATCATTCCCATATTGGTCCAGTTGACCTTACCTCTACATCCTGCCACTGTTTATCTCTCCTTCAGGCCTACTTCTGAGCATCTCTTGATACTCAAGTGCATTCCTCCATTCCCACCATGCTTTCTGCAGTGCAAGCCATTCTAAACACTGCTGTGGGCAACCAGCATGCCATTACTGTGTGGAAGTATGCTGAGAGCCTGCTCTGCAAGGCCACTGACCAATCCCTTTCTGCCAAGGGTACCATGCGTTACCTTGCTGAATACCTTGGCAAAGAATCCACCAGTTACAAGATCCCTTGCTGGTCATCCTCTGCTTGCCCTGCTGCAAAAATGCTGCCTAATCACTCCAATATCCTCCCATACCTGTTACACTTCCTCAACCAGACCCTTGACAAGGATTTGAAAACTGGAGCCTGCCAGCATGCTCCACTGCCAAACTCCCTTTCATCTGTTACCCCATTGGCTTGGAACCCACCAAACCTCGTCACATTGGTGATGCAAGATATTTGAACTCCCCCACCACCTCACCACCCCAAAACTCTGTGCCACCTCATCCACTGGGCACAATCCTGCATGACAGGTGCCAGTTCTGGTACTTCACCACCCTTGTTGGCTGCTCCAGCTGCCATCTGGGTGACCTTATCCATCTGTGCACTCCAAGCCTTACATGGCTCCCATGTTGAACATGGATCATTGCTACCCTTGTCTCTTGCAAGACTGCTTCCTCTGCCACACCAGATTGTTTCATCATTGATAACACCAACTTTCTTGATCACTTTACCTGTACATCTGCAAATGCGCATGAGAACTTCACAACCTTCACAACAGTTCCCCTTACATCCTCCACTTCCGGTGCCATTTCTTCTGCACTTTCATCTGCAGCCACCATGAACAGTTGCTTCCAATCCATACTCTAACACCTTGGCATTTTTGAAGGTGAAACTCTTTATGGCTTCTGTGTTGGCAACTCCATTGCTGCTGCCATTGACACTGATAACATTGCCATGGTGCAATCTGCCAGCAGCTGGCACTCCCACGACTCTGCACTATGCTACAGCAAATTTGCTGTTGTCGCAGCTGCAGCCCTTGCTGACAATGCTATGGTCAACTCCACATGCACTTGGCTCCTGTCCCAGAATGAATTCTCTGTCTTCTCCTAATTGCACACTGCCCAACTACACATAAACTCCTTCAGTCACAGGCATCATAAGTAAGGGATATATGCCGCAAAGGGTGCCAGTTTTCCCCTACTGAACCATTTTATATGTATAGTCAGTCAACAGTACTACAACAACCTGCAGGCTACACTAAACATTTGGCAGAAACACACCAGTATATAGCTTGTGTAGTTGAAACAATTGTTTGAGCTAGGGTAGGCGTTACTTGAGGACCTAGAGTTTGCAATTGCAAGTTGACGTTAGTACACCACAGACAAAATGACATGCTGCAAAGTACCAGCCCAGCAGGCAGCACCTGAGTAGGTGTCAATAGAATGAGACCAAGTAACAGTATGCTGGCCAGCTTGTCATTATGTCTGTGGTGTATTAACTTTGATCTTTGTATGTTTGCAATTCCTAGGTCCTCAAGTAACTCCTGTCCTGGCTCCCACTTTGTTTCAACTACACAAGCTGCACACTAGTGTGTTTCTGCTGGTGCTTGGTTGTAGCCTGCAGTTGTCACTAGTATGGGTTGGATGGTCTTTAGTATAGCCTCTGAACACCTTCTGATGACTTGGTGAGGGTCTCAGGTCAAGGTGTGTTAGTTTCGGTTCATCTGTGATACTCTTACTTTTGTGTGAATGTTGGAATCATTAATGATGTAAAACTGTAAGATGTAGTCTGAAAACTATCCTCTGGTAGTGACATTGGGATTGAATTTGGTGCAAAATACTGGTGCCTTAAAGAATTTGTAAAATACAGACACAACATAGTCCTCAGAAGGAAAAAATGCAACACAATGTACCAAATGCCAGATCTGTGTGAGAATTTGCAACACCTCATGCATTTGGCATCAATGCCCTGTTTCCGGTGTTTTTGGCACAGAGAAAACTTAACTACCTTCTTTACCATTTCTTTAAAATTTTTTCTTTTGCCCATGCCTTCATTGGCCATTTGAGCAGCTGTGGGCAAAGAGAATGGTCAAATGTGAGGTGGTGCTGCTGTGTGAACAGAAGTGTGAGGTGCTTGATTTTCTCCTTGACAAGCTCTTCCTTGTCAAATCTGCTGTTTATTGAAAGGAAGCCAGTCATTGCAGCAAAAGCCCGCTGTTGGCCACATATTCGCAAATAAAGCCGTGCCCTTGAACGAATCTCGCCGTGTTGATGGAAAGCCATGTATGTGGTCACTCCAATCTCCATCAATTTTTGTCAAAATAGTTTTCTGTCCTTGGTCCACACAGGCCGCCGTCTCATGAAACGACATCCGAAGGTGGTTGTGAGGCTGGTTGGTTCTCTGGAACACATTCTGTACGTCAACTTCTGCAACCTGTACTTGATGGACTGTGCGCTGTTCTTTCTTGTTCTGCGCACATTCACGCAACTGGTGAGTCAAGTTCCCCACTAAGTCAGTCCAATGACACACGCGCGCTTGCTGTATGACTCACACTCTCCATCTCTGCGCATTCTGCGAGACAGCCTCAATCAGCCTCGCTTGTTGCCAAGTCGCTGCGTCGAACCATCTTTTTTATTCTCGGCATCACCATGATCTTTATCGTGAACCACTACACCAAGACACAATTCCGACCGTCTGTTGTTCTTGATTTCTTTGGCCGAGGTAAGGCTGTTGTTGCTTCTGCATCTTAAGTGAGTTTGACTGGAGTACGTTCAAGGGCATCCATCGCGAATGTTTCTCATCTCTGCTGATTTAACCATCGCTGTGCTGCAATTGTTTCGCGTGTTGATTATGCAGTCGGGCACTGCTCCACCCAGCGGCAATACCGCCTCAAAAACAAAATCACTGCGGCGAAAAGACAGCTTGTCATCGCCGCATCCAGAATCATCAAATTGTCTGACACGAGCGAACAGCGGCAATATTTCATACCTGGACAAACAAACAATCGATCAAAGAAGCCTCAATTTCAGCCCCACGTCAGAAACTCATTCCTCTTCGTTTCCTTTTGATACGCACGACGCCATCTCTCAAGCCCTATATTTACATGCCCGAGGACCCTATGAGTTACCCCCGCTCTTTTCAGCAATGCAGAATTCTTATATACCCAATGATCGACTGTTTGGAAGTGTTGCCTGTCTGTTTGAGCTGGAAATTGATGACGTGTTCGTGGGTGTGCCCACGGTCTATGTGAATCTGAAATGGCCAACGCTGCTTTCCATGCCAGTGCGAATGAGTCGCCGGCGGTGGAGAAAAGGCGCGGCCATCCGCAACGAAGACATCACAGTCGACCTTCCTCAGTTTTCATAAAGAGAGTAAACTGTAAAAATACCAAATGCCAATAAAGCAAGGAAATGAGCTTCGCAAGCGGTGCGGCGCAGTTGATGGCGCTGAATGTGTGGTCCCGCGTGCTCACATTTGCACTGAACCAACTCGCACTTCGTTACATTACGCGTAATGTTCTCGGGATCGTCGGAGTTGAAATGGAGCTTCTTCTTGCGACGGTGCTCTTTCTTTCACGGTAACAACCCAGCTCTCTGCACGCACAAAGCATGCCAACAGTATACTCTCTTCGTTTTGCTGGGATACAGGGAATGCATTCGTATGGCACTCCTCCGTTGCGATAAAACACTTCCAAACAACGCTGGACCGATAACCATGAGTCACGAGCAGTACGCCTTGCATCAGCGTATCGTTAACCTGGCGTACTTGCCTATTGCTTTCGGTGCAGTGATCATCGGTGGGATATCGTCGTACTTCAGCTACTTCCACGTTGTAGTCAGTCCTTCTGGGACAATGAGGGCTGTGTTCTGCGGAGCCGCCTTCGTCGAACTCTTGGCCGAACCGTTTTACATTCTTTCCGTCAACAACTTGTTTTTCGGCGTCCGTGTCCGAATCGAGGGACTCGCAATGTTTGTCAAGTGCGTTGCAACTGTCGCCTGTCTGCGCGCATCGCGCATTGAATCTGATACGCTGCGTGTTTCTGAGCGCGACGGCGTGGCTGCGTTTGCATGGGCGCAATTGGCGTACGCGAGCGTTCTGCTCGCGGGATTTTTGTTGCACTTTGCGCGTGTGTACAAACATGTGCGTGTCGCGGATTCGAACCAGGTGTATCCGCAGCAGCTCTGGCTTCTTATTCCGCGGAGAGTGTCGAATGATTCTGAAGAGTCTGGGAAAGGGTTTGTTTTGCTTTCTTGGCTCCACCACACCGCAACCCTTTTCTTAACCGCCCAGCAGAAAACTCAAAGAGTACTACGCCGACCCCAATCTTAGTAGCCTGGCTATTACTTTTGCGAAGCAGGGGCTCTTCAAGTATGCCCTGACTGAAGGAGACAAAATTCTGTCTGTTGCGTTCATCACCGAAGCAATTCAAGGCGACTACTCCCTTGTTGAAAAATACGGTATACAGTCTCTCCATAAAAAATGCTTCACATTGTCAATTCAACACTGTTTGAAATTATTCGCCTTATTCCTTTTTGCAGGCTCAATTATTGCCCGACTTCTTTTTCAACCAATTGAGGAAATGAGTCGTGTTTATTTCAGCAAAACTCTCACCACTTCTTCCACTGCCGCCACTTCTGCCGTCTCCGAATCTTCCTCCGCAAAAGAAAAGCGCGCCGCTCTGACGCTTTTAACTCTCCTGCTTCGTCTCTACACTCTTCTGAGTCTGTATTTCCTTGCATTCGGAACAAACTACACGTCCCTATTGATTGACTTGCTCGCATCAAGTGCTTTCAGTTCAGGAAGCGCGCCACAAGTGTTTAGCGCATACTGCCTATACATTCCTTTGCTCGCCATAAATGGGGTGACGGAAGCCTTCTTGCAAAGTGTCGCGCCCCGCGACGTGTTGATGAAGCAAAGTTACTGGATGGCGCTGTGTTGGTGTGTTTTTATTGTCACGGGTTGGAGCAGCATCCAGTTGGCTGGGTTGGGAGGGGTAGGGATCGTGCTGGCAAATTCAATCAATATGTTGATGCGGATATGGTTTGCATTGAATTTTATTGGAGAGTATTTTAGAGTTGGGAAAACTGTTGCGGGTGCAAACTCTCGAGAGGATGAGATTGAAATTGAACGGATGCTTGATCCGAAACGGTTTATTCCAAAAACAGCCGTTTTGGTAGCGTTTGTGGCTGCTTGGGGTGTCACGCACACTTCCAATGCCACAATTGGATGGCGGTCGCTGACAGCAAAATTGCAGCACATTGGTGTGGGTGCAATTTGTTTCTTTGTTGTAACTGGAGTCATGTGAGTAATTTCCATTTACCTCAATATATGGCTTGCATACTTACACTCATACACATAGATACATTTCTGAAAAGTCTTTGATTTCTCAAGTTCGGCAGCTTGTGAGATCGCGCAAACAGAAGGAGCAATAAAAAAAACCAGTCAATTTATGCCAACCGTTGTCGCTTTTATTCAATTCGTTCAGTGAACCAACTTCCCCAGATCCTCCTGGCATACTGGACGAGATTGTCGTGCCGCATAATAATGTCGCGAGCATGGCTGTGACTTCCAGCAGCCGTGTTGAACGTGGAGAGCAAAATATGCAGATACGCAAAAAGTGTGGCATCAGCGAGCGTTGGTCTGTAGGTTTGGTACAAAGTGTTAAAATGCCATGAAAAGCGCCGACCTGAAAAAAATCAAAAAGATAAAAGAGTATCTCACTTTGATCCAAACAGATATTGCTTCTGATCCAGTTGAACCGCATACGCGGAAAGAGCAACTTTAACGTCATCCAAAATCTGTCAAGCACATTACTTTTTAACCACACACATGGAGGAGTGAGTTGGTTATCTGATCAAATACCTCCTCCTTGTCAATCGTAACGTGATGCTTGAGCATCCAGTCCATTTGCTCCCATCGTCGAATTCGCGGCAAAACTTCCTTCAATGGCCATGGACGGTCATGCGAGTATTGGGGGAAGGCAACTTTCAAACTGTTTTGCGGAGAGTACCAGAGGTCGTACAGCTGCCATGGATGATGATGATCCCAGTTTAGTGCCTTGCAGATAAGTTGAAATCTCGAAATGGTACAACACACACCAATCCAAAGTGCAGTTTACTCTCAGCTAAAGAGGAAATGGCAAAAGAGTCGGCCTTTTCGGTGCTCTTCAAATGCGACCCAAATCCTGGGATCTGGGTTGTACCAATCATGGTTTCTCAGCTTTGCCCCAACACTCTCGGAAAAAAGAGAAAGAGTCAACGCACCTGATCCATTACTTCGTCAATAATTTCGCGACCTGCGAGAGCCTTTCCTTTCGTTGTCAAGAGATACGGGAGTTGGCCTAAACCATGGGGAGGAAAGCAATTCGCACGCTTAACAATCGAAAGGCAAGAGTTTGCGATTCATGTCTATACCTGAGGGAGACTGATCATGTTCATGGCAGTCTTTGACAATATGCGGGTATCCGGCAAAGAGCAGTAATGCCTGCATTTCGTAACGGCCCAGTTCGAAGTTAGACAAAGGCTGCAGCGAAGCATTGTACAAAAATCGACGAGTGCGAAAGCACACCTGAGCCGCAAGAGAGTCCACCTCCATCGATGTAGTTCCGTTTGCCGCTCTGTTGAACACAAAGAGCACTGATACTGCGGGAACATTTTCGGGGGTCCAGACGGGCTCTTTAGTTTCGAGTGGGAATCTCGCCGTGAATGCAGTCCATTGCTGTTGAGCAGCTGTCAGATACTCCATTTGTTTCTTTTTCGTAAAATAAAATATTTATGGTTGAACTGACGACCAGCACAAGCGACGCGTACTGACAATGTCCGTGGTCGACACATGCCAACCTGGCCACTTCAGAAATGCTTTCCACATCGCAAAAATACCAATCAATTTTCCCTGGTTTTAATTTTGAGTATAAACGTAAAAAAATCAACTTTCCAAGCAACTGCGAAAAGAAAATAACAGAGAGAAGGGGATCAAAACGCAGCCTGTCTGTTGTCAGAATCCGTCAAGAACACCTTCTATGAAACACCTCAGTCTACGTGGCTTCAACCAAGCTTACGCGGCGAGCACTCCAAGAGCACGGTTGGCATAGAATCTCACATCCATGTCAGAGTCCTCACTCAGCTTGACTAAGCTTGGCTTAATGGGATCCTGCACCAGCGAAACTAGGCCATGCTTCTTCAGAAGCGGCAAAACTTCCTCCAACGATTTGGCAACGTTGAAGCGAATATTTGGAATAGGATCAGCGGCGAGCGAGTTAATCGTTGGAACAATCAGGTCCTTGAGCACTTCAGCGCTTACAACATGTGACAGAGTCTGAGATGCATCCCGTTTAGAATTAGAAGGATAATGAATCGCACAATAATTACCGTGAGGGAAAAGATAGTGGTCATGCGGTATAAATAGTTTGAATGCTGTCCCATGGCGAGAACCTTTGGAATAATTGACTGCTTAGCCCACTCATATCCAAACACTTCAGTAAGCTTGCGCAGATTGATTGTTGCTGCCTCGCGGATAGAAAATACGCAGTCGCCCAACCACGACATGCACAAAGGACCCAACTTTTCATCGAAGAACTTGACTCCCTGAAAGTGCACATCTCTTTCAGCAAATATACAGTAAGCGAGGAGAGTGATAAATATACCAGCTGACTGGCAAGAAGTGGGATATTTTCAATGATTGCAAGCCTGACTCTCCACTGCTTGTCTTCGGCAAGCTCAACGATTGCTGGCAGCAACGACTGAGACAAAAGTTCAATGCCGATAACTGAAGATGAAAGCAAATAGTGATGAGGAAATTGAAACAACAGGAGAAAGCATTGACTGAGCTGACCATCATTGACTTTGTCGAGCTTGGAGATAATGTTCAGGCGCACTTCGGAAGCTTCGTCTTTCAGCAAGAGCAAAAACAGGGGAAGCAGGTGTTCAATCGTGTGCTCCTTTCCAAGAATCGGAGCCAGGCCACTAATTTCCGTGGCAAGGGCCGCACGCACATGCTGCGAGCTGTCTGCAACGAGATCCCGCACACACGGCATAATTTCACGCAAAACAACGTCCTTCTCAATCATGGCGGAAAATCCTGGCACTTGAGTTGACGCGGCAGTGCGAACTTCCGCTTCGTTGTCTTTTAAGACTTGGACAAAAGCGTGGATCAGTTCCTCTTTCACAATGTCATTTCCCACTGCTTTGGACACCTGGTTAATTGTTGTCAGGTTTTAGCGTTTTTTCGAAGCACCGCCATCATAATGCAAAGCACGCACCGCGACAAACTTTTCAGCAATCATGTAACGAACTCTCCAGGACTTGTCCACACACATGCTGCGGAGGATGGTCAGGAGCATGGACTTGGTTTCTTCTGGCGTCAAGACACCAGCAATCGAAATGAAGCCTTCCACAGTCAATAAACGAACTGAATCCTGAGATTATGCATAAGCGTCAACTTCTTTCTTCTTCACTATTGAAAAGTGAAAGAGAGGCGGATGTCTACCTGCTCGTCTTGAGCCAGGGCTGAAAACAATGGAAAGATTTCTCCCACAACGTGGGGTTTGGTCAACTTGCTCACAAGTTTCTGTTTCATGTTGGATAGTTAGGCCAACGCGCTTTGGAACAAAGCAAAATAAAATGTTTGAGTATTACAGCAAGGTTGGTCGCGGCAGCTCTGCGAACCATTGGTGTTTCGTCTTTACAAAGAGTGGCATAGAGTCTAGTTTTTTGAATAGCATCAGACTGGATAGCGAGAAATCTATTGGTAAGAAACTCCATACGCTCTGAGGTCATCTTGAGTTTTCTGAGACGCCAAGTGGTAAACAGGCGCGTAGAGGCCGCAGGCACTGGTTCTGCTCGTGAACCAGTCACCCTTGGAAAGTCTGTTCACCATGGGAATGTAGTGGTCTTCAATTTGCTGAGCGGCGAGGAGCTGGCCAATCTTCGCGGTGGACTCGACGGCCTTTCATGCGCATAATATAGAAAAAAAACAATTAGCGAGGTAAATAATACGGCCCCGTGGCAATCGGCAGACACCTTTTCGCGCACAACGGTTTCTTCAACGGCGGCAAGAGTCTCAAGTGGGGTGAGCAACAGATGCCCATATTGCGGTCCGCCCACGAAGTCAACGAAGCCACCTAGCTCCTCAGCGAGAGCAAGAAGCACCTCATCCTCGTCATCGATCGATTCTGGCGGAAGAAATCAAAATCGAGTCCCATCAATCCCCTGCACAACTCGTCGCAGGAATAAAGTGTGAATAAAGTAAAATACCGTCAAGGAAGGGAATCAACTCGTCACGCGTGCGCTCCACGCCCAGGGCCAGAGCGATAGTTGAGATGCGTCTGATAGCGCCGAGACGAAGGGCAACGTCATCGTGCTTCAGCTCGTCGATGAGCACTGCGATAGGGTACAGGTCTCCGTTGTCGGCCATGTAGATTGTATTTCTGCTGTTTCTTTTTTAACTTTACGAAAATCAGGGACAGACAAATTGTTTCTTCAACGCCCTTACCCCAGCATGAACAGAAACAACGGCGCGTCTGCTACCAACTTGTCTCTGCTGCAGAAACAACGGTCCATGGCTCAGGTGAATCTACGAAATCAGCAGAAACGGGGGCTGAGCCAGGTTCACGTCCTCCCTCAACCCGCCAAGGAGGCAACATTCGCATCCTCGCCGAAAGACCTTCAGAACATAAAAGATATATGCACACAGCTTCAAAACTTGACGGCCAGTTTATGGAGCGAGACGTATGCTAAGGCGTCCAAGGATCTTCGCGACTTGGACAACTTGAAGGAGAAAATGCTGGCTGAGGATAAAATGAAGCTGCTTGAAATGGAAACAATCGTTTCAATCGTGAATCCGACGATGAGGAAAGACATTCTTCGGAACAATCTGATGGTGCACATGAACGACGAGAGAGGTGATATCGATTCGCTCTTCTGACGCGTAATTGTCGTTCATGCGCTTTGGTTCAATTGCCAGAAATCTCTGTGTCCCTTCAGCAGCACAAGGACGAGTTTATGCAGTTTATCTGGAAACGGCGCGTCAACGCAAAGAAACAAATGCGGAGTTTATTTTCAAACGGGTGAGTGTTGCCTTCTGTTTCAATTCAAGGACTTTGACCCATATGCCTCGCTTTGAATAGTTCGGGGATGATGTGTCGGCTAGGCGATGTCATATCGAATGGGGCCATGGAAGGAATTCAACTCTTTGAGCAAGCAAATATTGTACGCGCTTGTAGAGACGCTGTTCGTTGGACTCTCTGTGAGCCAGAAGATATACCTGCCTATTTGGGAAAAAAGGTGGAACTTTTGTATTTCGATGGAATGGCTCCTTACTTGCTAACTCGAAGCGTTAGATGGCCCTGGTGAATCCAAAATTCCAAACGCATGTTATAGTCAAAAACAGCCGCCTGGAGTTCCACCTAGATGAACGCGCTGTCAAAGGAGTTTGGGGATGCGTGTATGCAAACCAAGGCCCCTGTGCAAACAAACTTGCTACCAAAAAATTCATCGCCGACATGACAAGTCAAACGCTAGGCCATTTAATTCATTCGGAGGGAGCACTGGACAATGTAGCGTTTATTTGTGCCTTGGCCCGGATCGTGGACGCAGCGCATCCGTCGCATCAACTTCAGTCGACAATGCTAGCGTATCCGTTGTATGCAGGAACCATTTTGAAAAAGAAGCTAGTTTCATTGGGTTACTCTATCGCACCAGCGAGTGAGGACTATGGTCAAATTGACGCGGCGTTTACAAAAAGTATTTTGAAGCAAATTTACCATGGCCTTGTTCAAGAGCAGCGGTTCTATCTTGAAATTTCATATCCGGACTCAGGAGTATTTAGAGCAGGTACTGCTTGCAATGCGGTTCGTTCTATTTTGTCGGTTAATGGAAACTGGCACCACAGGGTTTGCGTCCGCCTCGCATCACTCGGGCAATGAGCATCACGTCTATCCAGGCTTTGATGAGTACAGTTTCGGATTCGATAGCAAGGGGGATATAGTATACAACGGAGAGACCTACCCGTAAGTCGCAAAAGCCAAGCGAGAACATGACGATTGACACCTTTGACAGATATGCAACCTTTCCGGAAACGAACGCGTTCTTCACCACAATCAAAACAATTGGAATCGTTGTCGATTTCTACTCGGGCACAATTTCCATGGTTCTGGACAAAAAGCTGATGCCGACTGCGTTTGGGAATGGAGCGGCCGCGTTCAATCATGCGACCCAAGCCAAACAAAAGGAAATTATTTTGTCTCACATGATGATTCCCATTTTCGCGATTCAAGGTGCGTGTTTTTTTTATTACGATCTCTGTCATAGAGACCTTGACTTTATTTTCTCCATCTGTACCATATACCATCCTATCCATCCACAACACCACACTATCAGCGCAAGATAAACTGACCGAGTATCAAGGGCACACGGAGCTTCAAATCAACTTCGGAAAAACTTCGTTTCTAAATGTAGTGGATGCCAAACCATTTGAAAGCGAGTTGGGTTTTGATTTGGCAAAGGCGGGTACGTACAGAAATGATAGACAAGCACCAAAATCTGTTTTTCTCAAACGCCGAACTCTTGTTTGTGTTCTCTTTAGCTCCTTCTGGAGAAACCTTCATTTTAGACAGTGCAAGTGAAGGTCGTGACAGAGTCAACCAAGAGGACGAAGAAAGGCTGCAAATGGTAACATATAAACTGCGCTGGTTGGTCAATGGCTGAACCAAAAAAAAAACGGTTTCTTCTCAGGCGGCAGAGAAAAACAACTTTAGGGCTTCCATGTTTGCTGACGCGCCGAAAAGTTTTTCGCAGTTTCCTCCGTCAATCTACCGTCGATCTCTTGCGTGCACTAAAATCCAAAGAGGTGCGTTTTGCAATTGCTCGTTTGTTTTCTTCATCGCCCTCCCCATTCTTCCTTCTCCCATACCATTTCTAATAGCGCAACTCAGTATGGCGCATGTTCCGAGGAAAGCGGGAAAGAAAGCGTCTCCGGGAAAAGCAATACGAATCAGCAACAATCATCCAACGTGTTGCACGCCGAAAGTTGCGGCAACTCCGCGCCAAAAAACACGAAGCTGCTGCAAAGATTCAAAAGAACTGGCGAAGACTTTCTTTCATTTGGATCGCGCTCATGCGCTGCATCTACCAGGCACCGATTCCAGAGTTACATCGGGCTGCGACGGTAATTCAAAGGAAATGGAGGCATTGGTTTATGTACAGGAACTCTCCCATTGCTGCCAAGTACAATGCAAAGATTGAAGGTCATTTTTTGTTTTAGAGTTTTACATTGTCGTTGATAGCATGGCTGCTTACTACTACCACTTCTTTATTTTTTACCAGACATTGAAGCGGCAGTGAACAAGATTGTAGCATGGTGGCGGCCCCTCTGCGTGAAAATCTCCGAAAAGAAACGAATGCGCGAGGTGAATCTGTTGCAAATGCCACGCACAAAACCCGTCCACTTAAACACAATATCACAGAAACACGACGCCGCAACAGACATTCAGCGTGTCTGGAGAGGCTACATTTTGCGCCATATTCTGAGAGACGATGTACGAAGAAAACTCACAACAATCGGACAAAAAATAGCACAGCACAGGTTCAGTTTTTCAACAGTTTCTTTGAACCGGAAATCTGACGAAGGAAAAAAAAATAGGGGCGAACTCATTCGCATTCGTGCTGCATACATTTTACAAAATGCGTGGAGAAACTATATCCAACGACGAGTGCGTGCTGAAAAGATCAAGACGCGTCATTCGGCGGCAGCCAGATTGCAAGCTTTTTGGAAGGGATACTGGGTCCGTTCCCACGTTCATTTGCGCTTCAGTTACGGCGAGGCCGTATTTTTGATTGCCGTTTGCAAAGCGCTTCGGAACTGCCACTTTCTGCTCAAGATGTACAGGTGACTCACACTGCGTTGATTACGGCATGAACTGTATTAACTCATCATCCTCCTCACGATAACCAGACCCTGCGGCATCGTCTGCCCAAAATCCTCAAACTATTAATAAAGCAAAGAAGTGCCAGCAACATCGATTCTTCACGATATATTTTATGGAGATTTTGGGAAGAAAAACGACAAATACAAAAGCAAATTCCAAAAACAAAACGTGGCGCCAAATCAAATATGCAGAGCAACACATTCTTCAATCTGGGCGCGTAAAATTTCAGACACAACCTCATTTGTCGTGCGAACCGTCAAGCGATACATCTAACAGGTGGTGAACCAGGGTGCATTCAGTTCAAAACATCCAAGGTTTCCAAAACACAGAGGGTAAAAAACGACATTACCTGATACTGCTCATTCTTTTCCAACCGCATCATACAACCAACTTTCCCCAAATCAGTGGAGTTAAAAATACCTGCACCCACTGTGCTCAGTGGAGAGTCATCTACATTCTTTATAATCCCCAACCCCAAGCCTTGCACTATTTTTACAAGCTCAGAAGCGGTCGCGACGGCCCCAGTCGCAGGCCGAAACACAGCTTGAGATTCTCTTGGGGCTCCCCCAATTTGCTTCCAACGCTGGAAGAAATCTTGAGATGGCAAGTCGATGGGAGTAATAAATTTGGTCAAAAGAATCGGGATTCTGAGCGTCAGAGTCACAGGAATACTCGATGAAACTCCGTCTCCGATTGAGCAAGAAACTGTCATAAATGACACTGGAGTAGAGGGCCCGCCGCACTCCACCTTGTAGATTTGACTGAGTTGAGTTCCTGAAGGCAGGACTGACGGTAATGGTTGCATGAGAGTCAACCGAACCTGGGAGTCGGTTTGAATTTCGGCCGCAAGCGATGTAATTGGCTGAGACGAGCGATTGCCGAAAAAGATGGCAATGCGTCCAAGCTGCTCCCGATATTCAGTTTTGATTCCAATTTCCAAGTTATTGTCACGGTGAAGCAGACCGTTGGGGGATGTGACCAATCTGCTGTACAGAGTGGAGTCATCCATCCCGCCACTGAGAGCAGCAACAACTGGTTTAACAAGGCTGTAGTCAATCACGTCTGCTCCCAATGCATCTGCCTTCGGGACAGGGCTCTGCTGATATCCATTGCTTTGCTGTTGCTGTTGCTGGTGCATTTGTTGTTCTTGCTTTGACAACTCAATCGCGCGAAGAATGTCCGCTTCTTCTGAGCTTCCAGGTGGAACACTCGTTTCTTGCAAAACATCTTCAAATGACTTGAGTTTCCCACCGCCTCCAATCCGTTGACGGCCAATTGGAGCCCCATTGGCTGCCGCCGCGGCAATTGCAGCGTCACGGATTGCCTTTGCCTTGGCGACTTCTGTATTGGCGTCTTTTCCTCCAATCACCCATGTTCTTTTATCTTCCGTGTCGGCGATTCGCTTGTTGAGTGCAGATAGGAGTGCAGATTCACGGTCAGGGTACGCCGGCATCTCTTCGCACACCGTTTGCAGGAGCTCTTCCGTGTCTCGGGTAGCCAAAGCGAGGTACTCGCTTGCACGTTGTTGCAATTCGACATCCAAGACAGAACGATGCAGCTTGAACACGGCAAGGATCTCGTGTTTAATTTCCGGGAACAAATTGATAAACTTGATATATGTGGTCAAAAGAAGCGCACGTGTTTGTGGAGAGCAGGTTGGAAACTTTGAGTGAAGAGCGGTGAATTGATCGATTGGGCTGCAACCAGGCATATTTGCAATTAAATGCCCAAATTCGCCTAAAATACAGCCCCCTACTTTGATGGTGGTTTCGTGACAGTTTGGACTGCGAAGAGCTCCGAGAATCGTAGCGACCGCATATTCCTGCAGCACTTCATTGTTGGTGATGATTTGCACAACGCGAAACCAGATATCGTCCGACACAAACTCTCCCGCAATCGTGATCAGCTGCAGCACCACATCGACATACCAAGAATACTCCATGGCAAACTTTTCAGCGAGAATGGCAATTTTGAGAACCATCTCTTCTCTGATGGCAAAGTCGGCGATTTGGAGGTATTGGAGAAGTTCGGCTACAATCACCCGCACGTTGTTTTGATCACACATGCTGTACAGAAGATCCAACGCTCTTCGACGAACGCTAATATCCTTGTCTTTTAGTGATATGATGATAGTCTCCTGATGCACTCGAAGAGCGTCCAAGCAATTCCTCGCGCCAGTGGCGGCCAAGTGACACATTGTCTCCAATGCCAAGTATCGACTGTTTGTTTCTTTGGCAACGATAAAGTTACCAAGCAAGACCAGCGTTTGATCCACCAAGTCCGACAACGGGTCCAGATGGATACACAAGTTGATTGCTTCAAACAGAATGGCATTTTGAGCGTTATTGTGTTGCACATTTTTCGGAACTTCTGCACTATTTTGAATAATGTACACGAGGACATCATTCAATTTTCGGAAAACTTGCGGTTCACCTGCAACGCATTTTTTTGATTAGCCAAAGCTGTTTTCGAGTTTCGGACGTTTTTTTTACAAACCAGGTGATGGGAAGTACTGAAGGAGTCGAAGCAGCTTCACTTGAAGCCAGGGAACCGGGATTTTATAGTAAAGATATTCTGACGTGAAGTCTTTTTCGATCAAAACCTGCATAATGGAATCAAAACCAGGTCAATAAACTCATCCGTTTTTTCAACAAAAGTGAGCCTACCCGATGCAGCCGGTTTACAGCTTTTGGAACGGCCCCAAAATAAGCATCCGGGTACTGTTGCGCAAGAGCAAGCACCAAAGACGCCACTGCAAGAGCTGTACCCTGTTTTTGTTTGTATCGGTTAGTTTTTCTTTTGGGAGGAGTGTCCCGAGCAGAATCCCGGGCAATGAATCGTACCAGGTCACGGTCATCCATCATGAAGATAATTTTTTGTGCCCAGTCTACGGCTTGGAAAGCTTCTGGGAATTTGCGATACAATCGAAGAAGGCAAAGAGCGGCCTTCTTTCTCACGAAGCTTGTATGATTCCTGACAAAAAAAATAATTCAACGCGCCCGAAAAATGCAGTGGGTCTGAAAAACACAAACCCCGATACGAGAAGTTGCTGCACTTCTCCCGATAGCTGCACCGCCATATCTTTGCTGCCCACATTGGCGATTGCATGTAGAGCCAAGCACGCAAAGATTTCGCTGTTTCCTTGCATGTCTCTGGAGAGGCAGTTGAGAATCAGCCGCGACAGATCGGCATTTTCGCCTAACATCAGCGTCACAGCAAGGTAGCCCTATGGAATTTGCCATTTCAACACAAATCAACAGCAAAAAGCCTTGCAAATGCGAGCAACGCAAAAAATAAGTGGTAAAATGCACGAACGATTTGTTTTTCGGTATACTTGTCCGACGAGAGGAGGTCAACCATTTCCATGTATCCAAAGTCCACCTCCCATCCCAAAATGTACATGTACAGCAACTTTGCGACATACTTTTTTTTCTGATATCCAATCAGCTTCGGATCTGCGAATAGAGATTGAGGATGCGAGGATACGAGACAGAGATGAGGTTCGTTTTGAGGTGTGTCTCTTGAATGAATTGCGAATGCGCAATACTAGAGGTGGATACCTTTGAATTTAGTTCTGATGTTCGAGAGTTCTTTGTTGATTCGCTTTTCTTCGAGTTCGCGCGCCCGGCCTGCACATGTAGTGGAGAAAGGGCCGGGGTCAGGTGGCCGAAGAGAGTTACTCAAATAACAATTTACGCACAGTTGCGGAGGTCCGCTATGAAGATGGTCAGCCTGACGAGATCCCATAGTTAAGACAAGTTGC
This sequence comes from Chytriomyces confervae, assembly GCA_006535975.1. Lineage (NCBI taxonomy): Eukaryota > Fungi > Chytridiomycota > Chytridiomycetes > Chytridiales > Chytriomycetaceae > Chytriomyces > Chytriomyces confervae. The sequence continues at coordinate 21,609 of QEAP01000235.1, forward strand.
AGAAATAGACACACGCCGAATTGGAAACATGCGATATTTACCCTGTGGCGAATAGAAAGCATTTGTGAGTATACACCGGCGATTAAAATGAAGAGGCCAACCTCTCTGTTGGATTCAAGAGTCGAGGTCGATTAGCGCATGCCCAGCAACAGGTAATGCACGATGCGTTGAAGCTGTTAGATCGTGCGCAGAATAAAGTGCAAGTGTGGCAACAGACCATTTTGGTTTCGCAATTGATTTTATGTTAAAATATTGCAGACGCTTTATCGAATACGTTCAACGACACCCCCTCAATCAGAGCTTCACAGGCCTCCATATCCTGAGGACCCAGCGAGCGTAACAAGAAACAAAGTTTATGCCCGGGAAAAAGGCAAAATAAATGGGATAAATACGAAAATTCAGAACCTAGCACATTTTGTAGTTGTGCGTGGCCTCAAGGCTGGTAACTTGGCCTTGGAACTTGTAAGAGATGCTAATATCCAAGTCACGGTGGTTGTCTTTGTTGGGTGCGAAGCTAACGTTCCCGCTGATGGTTTCGTTTTGCTTGACCACCAACACGTCTGTGAGGTAAAACACGGTCTGAAAAGGGATGGGTTAGGAGACTGCGCGGTGAGATCGGAAGAAATACTAAAGGATATCTACCTGCTTCCAGTGGGTGTAAGTGTCGTGAGGGCCAGTTGGGAGTTTCACGGGCTTATGGCAAGCCGTGAAGAAGCAGTCAAAGTAGCAGATGAAAGCATGGACATAGTCATCCCTTGTTGCGCTCAATTTGAAAGGCACGTTGAATGTCAAGTCGTCGACAGTCACAGTGTACAAGTCAATCTGCCTGAACCCGCATGCGGTGGTGTTAACGGCATTTGCATTCACGGTGTCAACGAGGGGTTCACGCAGGGCAAGGTTCTTGATGTGCGACATGTCGAAGCCGTACACGTTGTCCCAGAAGTTGATTTTAGAGTCCTTGTACTCGCCGTCTTCAATGGCGGCCAGGTACATGGTGGCCTTGTCTGGGAAAATCAGGCCACCCTTGGTGAGGTATCTGTCTCTGGCGTAAAGGACTGTGTTCAACTGTGAAACGAGAGAGGAAAGAATTGATGAGTGAAACTGAATGCTGAAAAAAAAAAAAAAAACCGCATCGCAGTTCGAGACATACCATAGACTCGTAGAGAAGTGCGTATCCCATCCATTCTGAGATGATAATGTCCACTTTTTCGACGGGCAAGACAACCTCTTCCATCTTTCCCTTTATGAGGAGAATCTTGTCCTCGCCGAATCCGTTGGCCTTCACAATGACCTTGGCTTGGTCGATGATGTTACTCATGTCGACTCCAATGACTCGCTTAGCGCCCGCCTTGGCGGCAAACATGCACAGAATTCCAGTGCCGCAACCGACATCGAGGACAACCTTGTCCTTGAACAGGTGCTGGTTGTGGTAGATTGAGTTCCTGTAGCTAATGGTGCGCACTTCATCTTTGAGCATTTCCTCGTGGATTCCTGCAGGGAGAAGGGTAGTCAGCGGATGTGGGCTTCGACGAGCAGCATGCATGACTCACCAAAGTGGGCGTACGAGTCAAAGTAATAGTCTAAGAGAAGAGCGCGAGGTCAGCGTCACGTCAACGAAGCCGGGCTCGGGTTGTTTCACCTTTTGATGTCATAGCATCGTCCTTCTTTTGCTGTTGCGCCATTTTTTTTTGGTTGAAATTGCTCTCAGAAAAAAAAAAGAAAGAGCGGCGCTTTTGCTGAAACCCGAAACGATTTAAAATGGGATAAAATGTGGTCTCTTTGGCCAAAAGTTTCATGTTTTTATTCATGCACACACGCGCTGCAGCTCCCACACTTTCACTTGGCTGTCGTCCCCAGATGATGCGAGGAGGCTCCCGGACTGTTCTAACGGACACCAACGGACACAGTTGACATCAAACACCCCGTGAGCTGCTGGGATTTCGTGAACTGGAGTGATCACATTTGATGCGGGGTCCTACGACAAGAAAGCATTTTGGAAGCGAGTCTGAGCAAACCAAAGAGAACCCTCCCAATAAAATCATCGGAACACTTACGAAGGAAAATATTTTGATGGCATTATCACCACCACAAGTCGCAATCTTTCCGTGTGTTTTGGACCACGAGACAGAGTATATGGCACGAGAATGAGCATTTTCAAGAGTTGCAACACAGGAAAACAAGCTGAAGCCGTCATTAATGTTTTTGTTTTGCCAGATTTTGATGGACTTGTCGTCACTGACGGAAACTGTTGCGCGCAAGAGATCAGGCTTCAGAACATCAGATGCAGCACCTTCCCTTTTTGGGTCACTCCGCCTTACCAAGGTACACTCCTGACGTGTCGAAATCCACCGACCACACGGTTGAAGAATGCCCAGTAAGAGTATCAGAGCAATACCAGTCATCGTCTTTCTCCCTCCAAATCTTCATCGTGTCATCGTAGGACGCCGAAACCAAGACTTCAGCTGATGGATGCCAAACAACCTGCTTCACGTCCTGCGAATGCTCATGAAGCACTCCAATACATTCAAAATCACCATCGCCAAGAGACTCCCACACCCAGACAGATTTGTCTCGCGAGCAAGTTGCCAGCAGCGACCCAGACGAAGACCAAGCGACACATTTGACTTCATTCTCATGTCCTTCCAGGGTTGCAACGCATTCGTATTCTAAATCAATCGACAGTCGATGGAGGAATGATTGGGCATGTGTGTATATCGGTAAGGGAGATAAAATACATGACTCACCACCATCGCCAACATGCTCCCAGATGGCTGTTGCGCCATCGAATCCTGCAGACGTGATCAAATCGCCGGCAGGGGAGAATGCAACAGCACGGACAGTGCGCTTGTGCGCATCGAGGATGGAAGCGACTGGAGACTGGTCTGACGTAAAAAGGGAGACACGGAAAAGGGAAGGGGGAGAGAGGCAAAGAAAGAATGGAACCAGTCAGACTTGGTTGGTGTGTTCAGATTTTGAAGTTCGTTACCGTTGGCTGATTCCATTTTTACGTTCCAGACACGCACAGACCGATCACCGGAGCACGATACGAGGGACAGCCGCGTTGGATGCCATTGGGCTTGCCACACTCGGTCGGTGTGGCCAGAGAGAGTCGTGCACTTGTTGCTGTCCATAGGGTTGCACTTTCTCGTAAATAAAGTTGTTGCGAAATCAACAGCATTTATGGATCTGCGTTTGACAACTCTTAACTCTCCATGTCTCCTGAGATGGATGGAGAAGTCTCCAGGGATAAAGGGAACAGGTGTGAAAAGATAGGCGAAAGCCATCGACAACAACAACCATCTCTAAACTACTGGCAATTCCGGAGGCTACTCTGCTTGCCAATTCTGCTAACGGTGCTGCATGTACTCAGGTATTGTGTGAATGAATCTCCTCGGGTGCATCTGTCATGTCCGACAGTTCGAACTCCCGGTAGGAACGGTTACTCTTTCCAAGAATTTATGGTAGGCATGAAACTGAACCCGGATTTACTCTGACCTTGAGTGATCGTTATGCTACTTAAATGCCATGAAAGCTGTGAAAGTAGAAGCAAGCAGCTGCCCAATATCGGTTGACAACGTTGACAACGTTGCTGAATCAGTCCAAGCCATAGGGAGTTTGCTTTTTAGTCTCACAAAATGTCGCCTGCCAGCAAAACCACCACCACCACGACTACGACCACTGCGACCAGCAGCAGCACGAATGCATCCACCCTGGAAAAGTTGTGGCTCGGATCTCAGGCAGTGTCCGCCTCGCTTGTTGGGATCGCCAACATGATTGCACCCTTCGACATCATGTCAACGCGGATCGAGCGCAGTAAGTTGCTAGCACAATCGATCCTTGGTATTGGCTCTGTTTGCCATGCCTCTGACGCATGTTCTCTCTTTATGTAACAAATCAGGCGGCGGAGGTTCAATCCAAACCCTCTTTGACTCAACACTCAAAGCCGTTGAAGCCGCCGAATCAGCAGCAAAGAACGCTTCCCTGTCAGCATCTGCCCCAGCCTCCGCAAATTCATCGAATCCATACGCTGCTGCCGTCGGTTCCTCGCTCAACGCAATGTCGTCCTCCTCACCACAAGCCCTCGCTCAAGAACGGCTCTCGATCGCACGCGAGAATGTGGACACTCTGGCGGCACTTGTTGCATCGACTTTGTTCCAGGTCTTTGTCATTTTCGTCTCATCATGTTTTAGGCAGAGGTGGTATGGGTATTGACTTTTTTTTTTTTTTTGCTAGGTCCAATACGCTGTTGGAGGAGATGCACTCGTTGCCTACCTCGGATTCGTCGGGCTCACTACTTCGTCGCATGCAGAGCGTAGATTCATCCACCAATGTCTCGGCATTGTGAAGGCGACCCAATACACCGTCTATTTGCTGCATGAAAGCGCAACCTCAGGTGGACTCTCTGTCTTCAACTTGGGAGGTCTTGTTGTATCGATTAGTGCGGCATATGTTTGGGGATTCAAGAAACCTGCTGTTGCCGCTGCTACTTCTACAACAACAAAACCTACTACTGCCACCACTGCGTCTACCGCCTCTACCACTGCTGCTGCGCCTTCGAAACCCTCGGGAGCGTACACTCCTCTTTAATCTGTGCCTACTTTTGTTCCTCTCCTTTGGTACTTCTTTAAAAACAAAGGACGTCTTCTCTTTTCATCATGGTGTGATTTTTCTGTGCTTCAGAAAATATGCCAAAACAACGGCTGAGTACACCATCGTTTGCATGAAGGAACTTGCAGAATAAAAGTCCCTCAGTTACTATCGTAACTTTTCTCTTTTTTTGTTTTGTTTTTTTTTCCTTTTTTTTTCTTTTATTTCAGAAAAACGAATTGAAGGGAAAGTAAGAGCAACATTTACAAGTCGCCCATCAGTCAATTTCCTCAATCTTGGGTCCAGCCGCTCGCGCAGCGGCAGGTCCCTTGCTTCCAACAACTCGGACGGTAGACTGCGGTTTCGACAAGACCTGCACGCCCGCTTTTTGTAAATTCTGCAATGCTTCAACAGCACCCATGGCAATCTCCTTCATAGGATGCAAAGCAACGCCTCTCAACACCTTCACAATCCCCACAGACTCCAACCGCTGTGCCAAGGTGCCCCCAACCGCCGCAACATTCTTACAAATCTCCACGCCTCGGTGCAACAGCTCCGGATTTGCATGCTCCTCCTCATGAAACAGCAAACCAAGGATCATATCAACTCCTCGCGCAGTGTCCCCAATAATCAAGCGACACGCGTCTGGACTGGAACTGAGGATCGCCAATGCACCCGCAGCAGCTCGACGCGTTTCGTAATCGTCCACGTCACACAGGGCAACCATCATGCTCAAACGGCCTTCCCCCATTTTGCTCGTCACGTAGCTGTCAAACACGCTGGGCTCAAACATCATGTTGCACAGGGATTCTGTTGCGGCACGCCGCACGAGCGTGTTGTCGTTGAATTGAAGGTATTCCATGGCTTTCACGCCTTGTGCTGAAACGATACGGGCACGGACACTGTCACTGTAGCTTGCGAGATTCGTGAGGGCCATGAGTCCTTCAAAGTTTTGAAGCGAGGAGTCTGAGTTGAGAAGGTGGACTAAAGGGCGGACGAGATCCAGAGCGCGGCTGACGGGTGTGAAGGCAAGGTTTGGATCCGTGGTGATTGCGATTTTCGCGATGGCTTGGACTGCGATAAGGTATGCGGGGCTTTCAGTCGGAGAAACGAGTTTTTGAATAATCAGCGACAGCGCTTTAACTCCACCATCTGGAAATTTTTGTGTTTCGGTTCAGTTGAGCAGTAAAAAAGAAACGAAAGCAAATACTCACCTTGGACAATTTTACCGCGGTTTCTCTTGTCGTTGCACAAGTTCAAAAACAACTGAGCAATGGCCGCAGAGAGAGAAACGGTTGCTGAAGCAGAAATTGCACAAAGAGGCGAAACAAGTCCCGCCGCCACAAGCTTGATCCCACGCGCTTCAACCTGCTTGTCATCATCCAAAGGGTCTGCTTTCATGACTGCTTCGCCAGACACTTCTTTCAACTTCATCAACTGCTCTTCTTCCTCCGACAGCCTGCGCCTCAACGCTGTCAGATTGGTGAAAATGGTCACGACGCCATACTGAATGGACTTGTCGTCCTTCTTGAGCATGGCAATCAGCGCCTTAACCAACGCCGCATCTTTTACAATCACCTCCTTCACAGACCCACGCACAGTCAAATATGCAAGCGACTCGACGGCATTAGCGGCGTCAGCAGCACCACGAGCCCCTTCACCACTACTCGACCGTTTCAATGCATTGATAAACCCATCCACAAGGGCCCGGTCCGCAAACACACTCTTTTCCATTTCCTTATCCACAAACGTGACTTTCACCAAAACCCCTGCAGCAGCGCTTTTCACTGCATCGCTTGCTTTACGCTCACCCTTCCAAAATTGCATGAGCACTTTGCTGCATTCGGCACTGCTAATGAGTTTGCGGCAGGCTTGATCGGCACAGGCGGCACTGAGCATGTGTAACGTGGCTTCTTGGACAGAATCAGTTTCGAATTCGAGCATGTCAAGGATTTCGGGGATGACGCTTTCGCGGAGGAGGATGGGACTTGCGAAGGATGGATTTGCTGTAAACAGGCTTGTAAGCGACATGAGCCCTTGAGTGCGCTTTTTTGATAAATGTGTTTAAAAGAGGTTGCAAACAGACACAAAACAACTATTGGAAGCAAAAAATACCTCTTCGTTTCGAGTCGATTCCAAGAACCGGATAATGCAGTTTGAAAAAATGGATTTCGCTTCAGTAACATGCGGTTGATTCTTTTCATTCGAAATAGGGTCCAAGAAACGCGCAATTGCCACCGGAACCACGTTCCGCAATGCAGCCGAAGGTGAAGAAGAAACATCCGCTGCAGAAAGTGCCTGTAAATCTTCCGCGGCGCCGTATGACGACAACTTGAGAAGTTCCGTCAGAAGCATGGGGTGGCGCAATACGGCCAGAGAAGTTGCAAGGGTGTCTGTGATTTTGATGAGCGTGTTGAGCGATGTGAGACGCAGCGTGTCTGGGCAGCCCACTTTGAGCGAATCAGAGAGGAGGGAAATGACGTTTTCGGAGATGTGGTGTTCCATAAACGCGGGTGACTGCATCGAGGGAGCCAGGACGGCAATCAAATCGAGAGACCGCGTTGCCAGTAATAAAGAACGGGGATGCAGTGGAACCAGAAACAAAAGCGCACTCTGAGTGCATTCCAACTCATCGGCCATTGCATTCGCGGCAGCTGGAAATCTGGCCATGTTCGCAAGCAAGGCAATCAAGGCAACACAAAGATCGTTCTTAAGCTGGACATTTGTCGAAGAATCGTTGGAGTCGAGCGACGAATTCTCAATTCGAATGGCCATCAAAACAGCGACAATCCTGCGCACAAGGAGCGCCTTGTCCGCCACTGACACGCTCGCAGCAAGTCTCGAGGCAACAGCTTCATCCCGAGACAATAGCGCCGCTCTTTCGGCGCAGCCAATTCGTTTGCGAAGAATGTCGGTCAATGAATGCGAAGTGCCTGATTCTGGGTTTCGATAGTTTCTTTTTCAATTGGGGGAGGGGGGATCTAATGTAATCCCAAATAGCACAAACACACCCGTTGATGACTCTGTCAGTGCTTCTTCGACCAAGGCATCGATGCTGCTGTCCCGCTCGCGCACGGCGTTGATGCGCATCAGCAGCGACGTCATCTCGCTTGTGCCGGCTGCGCGAAGGGCAAGGTCCTCGACTGGAATGAGTGAGAGGGCACTGTCACGTCATCAGCGCATGCGCAATTTGAGTAAGTGGAATGGCCGGAAATATATAAGGGATTCAAGGGGGGATCCCATTCAAAGACTCAATCTCACCTTCTCATGTCCGCAACAGCCTGGTCTATCCGCCCGCTTTTTTCGTGCTCTTTTGCTTGCGCCATGAGGGACGTGTACTGGGCAGTCATATCTCCTTCTCGTTTCGGAGCCATGACTTTGAACTATAATTTTTATATTGACCTCAACAGAACAGTTTTTATTTGCGAACCAAGTCGTATGAAGGAGAGAATTCATCAGTCCCCTCCCCCAAATCACCTGCCACCAGCCATAACCTCTTCAATCTCCCCAATCTCGCGGGGAACCTGCGTCATGTTCTCGCATCCATCCTTGGTGATGATCAAATCCTCCTCCAATCGAACTCCACCAAAGTCCAAGTACTGCAGCACGAGCTCTTTGTTCAAGTGCGCAGCCTGTGCAGGGTTTTTCAGGGCTGGAAGGAGCAAAGCTTCGATAAAGTAACATCCTGGCTCGTTTGTGAGGACCATGCCGGCTTTCAAGGCACGGTTCATGCGGAGGCTGCGGAGGCCGGGGCGATCGATGCGTTCACGGCCGTCAGGGTAGCCACCACAGTCATGGGTGTCCATTCTTGATGTGGGTTGTGTAAAAGAACCTGTGAGCACACAAAAGGAGACGAGGCAAGAAAAAAAACTGCGCGCCTCTCCCTCACCCCATCATATGTCCCAATCCATGTGGGAAAAACAAGGCTCCAATGTCAAGTGCAATCACATCTTCCACAGTCTTTCCATTCAATTGAATCAGGCCAATCTCGACAAGACCTTCGACAATCTTGCGCTCTGCGAGAAGGTGCATTTCGACCCATTCCACACCGTCACGAACGTTCTCGCGCACGGCGACGAGAGCGGAGAGGACAGTGTTGTAGATGCCTCGCTGGCGAGGTGTGAATTTTCCGTTGGCTGGGTACGAGCAGGTAATGTCACTCGCGTAGCAGTGATATTCCGTTCCCATGTCCAAAAGACACATGTCGCCGTCGTTGATCTTCTTGTTGTTGGGTGCCGCAGCGCTGAAAAATAAAAAGGAAATCGTTGTCAGCTGTCATCCATTGGAGAAGCATTGACCAGCAACGACGACAAATGCGAGGCACTAAACTGTCCGTAATGCAGGATGGCACCGTTGCATCCAGTTCCGCAGATGCAAGTGTATGCTTGGTATCTGCACCCACCCTCGAACGAGCAGTAACTCAAGAAGAGCGACTCGAGTTGGAATTCCATCATTCCAGGTTTGACTTGACGCATGACATTGACGTGCGCCAAAGACGCCAAATGGTTGACGTGGCGAAGCACAACCAGCTCCTCCTCTATGAAACGAATTCGCCAAAACGAGCGCGTCAAAAATAGCAGCCCAGACAGAGCGAAAAAGAAAGCAACGCACCAGTCTTGATGGCACGCGCCTCGGACATGACTTTGAACAGCACCGAGTCATCGACAACAGGCTCAAACACACCCTTGGCAAACTCAAACGTGACAGGAACAATGGCCCTCTTGCTGTCGCTGTTGACTCCAGACATGATGTGCACAACACCAGTCTTAAGGTTCGTTGTGCTGGTTGTAGTCACGCTCTGCACAGCGCCAGTGGACGCGACTACCGTCACGACGGATCCAACAAGCTGCTTCAAGATCGTGGCAAGCTCGTCCACGTAATGCACGTGGTCAATGCCGTACGTCTTTGCATAAGTCTCGTTGGGCGTGATCTTGCCGCACCACACTTCGTAGTCGAGACCGAGACGAGGTACAAAGACGTGCGATTTGTTGGTATTCAGGTCCAAGACGCCGTACAAGTTGGGTTCGTTGATACCAAAGAGGTAGTGGAAGTGGCTCTCTTGGCGGAACAAGTGTTCATGGTCTGGGTCGTGTTTGCGATTGATTGAAAGGTCAGTTAGGAAGGGTTGTTTTCGGAACAAGGACGGAACAGACCCGTGTCGTGGCTGGGTAGACGGGAATGATCGGCGGTCAATGACAAAGATTTCGGAACGGGCCGGAAACGCACTCCGGGCAAAGAACGCCACTTCAACTCACCGGAAAGACTCCTCGCCGCCTTTGAAGAGCGCAACACCGGCGGCGCCGGCGGCCTTCATGTCGGCAAACACTTTGGCACGGCATGCACGGTGCAGGGCAGCAAAGTCCGTTTTCAGTTCTTGGTAGACCATGTTTGCTGTGATGTGTGTTTTGCGGCTTGTTTTTTTTCTTTGGGGGATAAGCTGGTCTTATTTACTGATTGGATTTAGCGTTAGATTTCGCATGCGCAGGGATAAGGAGAGAGGGATGAAGAAGAAGAAGATGCGCATGCAAGAATGCAGTCTCGGACAGTTTTGCAGTGTTTTAATTTTTATTTATTATTCTCAAGTGGAGCGTGTGCGGCATGCACGCTGCACCGCTCACGTTCTTCCAGGCGGTGAAACGAGAATCACTCCATCCCCACGAACAAACATCATTTCATGCGAGCGCTTCACCGTCTGCAAATTGGGAATCAGTTAATAAAAATCATCAAAAAAAAAAAAAAAACTGAGGCGAAACACGGGCCAACGACGAATTTTTCCGATGAATGGAGGGTATGCATTCGTTTGCATGCGTAGGGGAAGAAAAAAAAAAAAAAACCCAGATTACGCACCCGAATACGCTCCTCAAAAGTCTCTTCATTCACATCGACAACTGTAATCGTCTCGTCCACATCGCTAAGTACAAGGTTCATGTGCTGGTCATAGGCCTTTGGAGAGACAAAGCATTAACTCTCGAATCAGTCCACACAGCGACGTTCGTCCTCACGTGAAGCCGCCCTTTCAGTTCGCGATCTCCTCTCATTTTGACGTAGATGCGCTCGTCGAGGGAGAGACGGACAAGATCCAATGGTTCCGCGATTGCTCCGTCTGTCATTTCGGTTTTTATGGTTTCGTTTTATATTTTATGAAAATACACAGATTCTCACTTTCAACTATTTCTCAAAATCCATCGGATTCGATGTCTCCGGGTCAATATCAAACCATCCGTTCACTGTTCTCTGAAGTGGATGCGCCAGCAGCCTGGCAAAGTAGGATACGAAGCGGTAGTGTATTGCCGTTTCCAGGATGTAAGAGTCCTCCGAATCGGTGAATTCGTTCAGTTTATCAAAAACTCGTTGGACGCTTTCTTTTGTTGCAGGGTCGTTTGCCTTGTCATGCTGAGGAATGTTCAAGCTTAGTGTTGGTGGCGCAGTGTTTTGCGATGGTTTCGAAAATCAAGCTCCACGCACCACATACAGAATATCCAGCTATGCAGACCATGGGTGGAGAATTAAAAAGGAATGAAAACACGGGTTAGTACCGCAGCGAGCAACACGCCCAACTGACGGATCAAAAAGAAAGAGAACAAGAATCAGTCTCACAAACGCGCCAGGCAGTTTAGAAAAAGCATCCGTCCTTGCTTTGTCAACGACAGGCAGCGACTGCGCGCGAAAATAGACGAGCACAACCCGCAGAGTATGTGACGCCGGATCCGTGGGTGCTCGAGCCGTGCTTTTTGTGTAAAACAAGAATCCAGTGTGGATTGGTGGGTTGGTTCATCTTGATGGAAATGAAATGGACATACAGGTCATCGAACAGACTGTTTGCATCCCACACATCCGAATGGATTGTTTCCTCAACGTCGTCCACTGCCTTCAGGGCCAAGTCCACGTCTTCAGACAGATCACAGTTCCATACGGTCGATCCAACAAACGATGTGACAGCAAACTACGTTCCATGCATCAAGAGTCACGTCACAAAAGCCTGGTCAGGATCTCTGTTGCGAGGGGTACTGCGTTTCATTAACTGACCTTGTGCCGCACTGAGGACGGAGCCATGCGCTGCTTCAGGACCATAAAGCGCTTGATGAGCATCTTTGTGACCGAGACGCGGCTGTCTCTGGAAGGATAAAGGTGGGTTATGTTCGGTGGATCCACTGAGCGGCACAGTTTGGGCATCTGTATGCGCGCTGCTTTCTTGGAGTCATTCTCATGCACGCAACTGATTCGATCCGCGATTGAGGACCATTGCCCCGTCGATGGAAGTGTCGATGCAGAACACAATGTGTTCAGGCACGTTCGTGTTCATGTTTTTAAATATTTACGATAAACTGGTTAAACAAATAATCCAAAAAGAGTGAAAACATGGCACGTCACCATCAACCCCTCCGCACTTTCCTTCCCTCCCTCCCCCGCCTGCGCTAACTGCCGGTACTCATTCCCTTGCTACAGGTTGTTCTGGCTGCTTCCGTATGCACCAAGGCCGGGAAGCGTGAGTTGATGTTTTATACCTATTATTGACGCTGTAATTATATTATATTTATGGGTCATTTCCCCCTCTCCTCCAGCACTCGTTGCTCGCCACTTTGTCGACATGCCACGTGCTCGTATCGAGGGACTCCTCGCCTCATTTCCAAAGCTCATTGGCTCCTCCGATCAACACACATTTGTCGAGACGGACGCCGTTCGCTACGTCTATCAGGTGCCCAGTCCATCTTCTCTTTCAGTTGCATCATGAGCTCGAAACGCACACACACGTTGGGAGGGTTGTTAGACTGGAGCCGATTTTTTTTCTGTTCAATCAGTGAATGTTGTGATGTGGAGGGAGCGCGGGAAATGGTCGGATTCTTTGTCATGAAGCCAAACGTAGTATTTTGGTGGGGCGCAAGTGGCGAAACTAAATTGCGGCGACTGAGTCCATCATGAGGCGCATTCCCTGCTTGGATTCCTCCTTCACACATCAAACTTGTTCACCTCTGAGGCATTCAATCTCTAGCGCTGGCGCTCAATTACTCAAAATGTTACTTTAACAAACACGTCAACCTAATCGCACACTTCCCCCAAAAAAATTCAACTCATACAAAAAACAGCCACTAGAAGAACTCTTTCTCGTCCTCATCACAAATAAGCAATCCAATATTCTGCAAGACATTGAATCCCTTCACCTGTTTGCCCGTATTGTCAGCGAAACATGTCGCAGCAAAGTAGACGAACGTGAAGTTTCGAGAAACGCTTTTGAACTCATCAATGTGTTTGACGAGGTTGTTTGCGTCGGTGGATACAGAGAAAGTGTCAACTTGGGCCATGTGCGGACCATTGTCGAGATGGAGAGTCATGAAGAGCGTGTTCAGGAAGAGATTGAGAGGGTGAGCTTGTTATTGTCAACATCCATGAATCCAAGAAACCAAAAGTGGGGATGCCATGACTGACCGCCTTATCTTATTTTCTAGAACAAGGAACGTGAAGCCAAAGAAGAACTTGCCCGCAAAGCAAAGCTCATGGACGCCCAGCGTCGCGAAATGGCCAAAAAAGGATTCAACAGCACGGGTGGTTTCGGATCCAATTCAGGAGGGAGTGGTGGAAACTTTGGAGGCAATTATGGAGGCTTCAAACAAGGCAATATGGGTGGTGGCAGTGGCTTTGACTCGGGATCTTCAGCCGCTTCTGCTCCAAAACCGTTTCAATCGGAATCTTCGTATTCAAGCGCGTACGTTTGTCTCTTTCTTCTTTTGGGGGCGGTGACTTGTTATCGTGAAGGGACTCGTGTTTATTTATCGGCATCTTTCCTTTTGTACAGCCCCGCCCGTCCAATGGGAAAAGGAATGCAACTGGGCAAAAAACAAAACACCACAGAAGCCATGTTTGAGGCCATTAAAAAAGATGAAGGACTTGTGGACAACAACCAGAAAGCGGGCGCTGCTCGTGGGGGTGCAGCCTCGGCCGTTTCCAATGTTCGCCAAGAAGCGTAAGTTTCTGAACTCCTTACTCTTACTTTCATTATCTCCACCTTTCGTTCCCTTCGTTAAAACCCTTCTTTTTCTTACTTTGGTCAGTGTTCATGTTGTGATTGATGAGAGAATTTCTGCAAGAGTGAGTCGCGATGGAGGACTTGAAACCATGGAAGTGAAAGGAAAAATGGAACTCAAAGTTTCGGATGCATCTAAAGCCATGATCCGCGTTGCGATGGCGAATGCGTACAGTGATACGATTCAATTCACGGTTTGTATTCTTTTCCAATTATTTTCTTCTTGCTCTTTTGCCGGCTGTGCCTTATTGCGTTTTCCACCACCCAGACCCATCCAAACGTGGACAAGAATCTGTTTGCAACTGGTGTCATTGGTCTCAGGGACCCCACACGGCCGTTCCCAGTCAACCAAGCATTGCCGATTGTAAAATGGCGCTTCTTGTCAAAGGATGACAGTCACTTGCCATTATCAAGTGAGCGAAACGCTGTGCACCCCTTTTTATATTTTCCCTGCTAAACGTTTGGTTTGTCTCACTCCCAGTCAACTGCTGGCCTTCTCCATCGGGCAATGGATCCTGCGATGTGAATATTGAGTACGAGTTACAGCTGGATCGTCTTGAACTTCGTGACGTCGTTATTTCAGTTCCTTACCCGTACGTGTCCAACTTTTTTCCTTGTCCTGGCAATTCGTTCTAATGCCCAATTTTTACTGACTTCCATGAAAACTGTCCTGCACATAGTGGCTCATCGGATCCCGTGATACAAAGCGCAGATGGTCACAGCTACCAAGTCAACCGGGCCGCGCGCACAATCGAATGGCAGCTGCCCTTGATTGACACGCGCAACAAATCCGGTGTGCTCGAATTCACTGTCCAAGATGAAGACGTGAACGGCTTCTTCCCCATCCGTGTCTCATTTACCAGCGCCAGACCTTACTGCAGCGTCTCTGTTGGAGAAGTGGCAGCTGTTGCGGATGGAAGCCCCGTGGCATTCTCGCAGGAGGTTGTGCTGATGACGGAGGACTATTCCATTGTTTGAAAGCTGTGGGGAAGGAGAGGGGGTTTGTTTCTTTCCTGCCAATGGTTAGAAGCTGGTTTTCGGGTTTTCCTTTTGTTGTAAGTGTGGCTGTGTGTGTGTGTTTTTAAGTCGGAATTGGATTTGACTGATTTTTTTTTTTCATATTTTCGTCCATAGTGTTTTGTCTGTTCATGATTTTTTTCTTGATTTCTCTCTGCAGAGTCTACAGTCCGCTAGACTGGTTGTTTGTCCTTTTAAATTTTTTCCTCTTTTTTCTTCTTTTTTATTTTCAAATTCCCCAGAGAAAAAACAACACTGTCGAAAAGAGCAAAACGCGAACTGAAATCAAAGAACGAAAAACTTTTAAAAAACAACCAAACCTGGCCAAATTTTTTTGCATGTGTTCACGTGCCAAACTTTTTGTGGGCAGTCGTCCCATCTACAAATCGAAACCTTTTCAACTCAGCCGCCCTGCAGCCAACCCCACAGCACGACACAATCTCGCCAAACTCGCCGTATACCGTTTGCGATGATGCATCGCGAGCAACTTGACATTCTCAAAACACGCTTCCAATGCTCCACCACCGGCGGCACCTGCAGTTCCAGCAACATTGACAAGCAGCAAATAAATCTCCATAGGACCCCAACCCATGGCAGCACAAGGTTCGACAACCTTCTCAACAAACTGGACAAACACGTCCCGTAGCTCCTTATTGTAACTGAGCCCGGCGCCGATGCTGAAAATGCTGCGCAGGAGGTGCTTGAACACGGCTGGCGTGAGTTTGTCGATCGCTGATTGATAATGCTGTGGGAGGATGGGTGTGCGTGGCGCGGAGAATGGGAGTGTGGTTGGTGGTTGTGCGGGGGAGACGTCTTGGTACGGTAACGACGCTGTGGCGGATGCGCCGGGTGGAAAGGATGCGGTTATGGACGCTGTTGCTGCTGCGTGGGCTGGAGCGGGAGTTAAGGTGGAGGTGTGTAGGTTTGGGGAAGCGGGTGCTGCGGGGCTTGCTGTTCGAGGAGGGGTTTGGGTTAGGTTCGACAAGATTGTAGGAGGAAGTGGTGGGTCGGATTGTTGTTGCTGTTGCAAGAGAATGCATTGCTGCTGCTGCGTCTGGAGATGGCTCAGAACGCGGGCCCGGAAATCGTCTAAAATGTCCTTGTGGTTAACAATCAGACTTTTCAGGTCTCGAGCATCTTGCGCCAGGTTCATGTCCACGTCTGGAATTGCGCTGGAGCTTGGCATTGTGAAGTAATTCATGATGATGGAACCCACTGTGTGGTGGGAATGTAAGCAAAGTTGCGGTGGTCGATTCTTCGCAAACTTACGATACTCAAAGTCTCCAAACGTGAGATTGCTCAGCTTCTTTTTGGTTGTATCCAGGCGATAGAAATTGATAAAAATGACGTGAGAATACTGGCTTTTAAGTCAAAGAGAGAGAACCGGATGCGCTATTAGAAACAAGCGATACAAACATAATACTATTTCTTACGCAGCAAGATCATTTTGAAGCAGGAAATCCGTCTGGATGATTCGAAAAATATTCCCATCTAAATCTTCACAGCGCTTCATGATTCGCTTCAAGTTGTCAAACATTCGACGGCAGCCGGCGACTGGTACCCCGCTTCTATCGTGCGCGTCTTCAAGTTCTTTTCTCATGGCTCGAGAGGAAAGCTTTTTTCCCAGCAGCTCGCTGAAGGGGAAATGGATGTCAGCCGAAAATTTATCCCTTCAAATGCTCCTCACCGCAGCACTTTTGGCTCAAATCGATAATATGAATCAATCAGATACTGCTTGGTGTTGGTATCGAGAGGGAAAATCAATTGGCTGAAAAGAAGCTTGGGTCGATGCAAATAATTTTCGAGGATCTCAAAGTTGCGGTACTGAAGAAGAATATGTACGTCACGTCACATTGAGACAAGCTGCAATTTTTTTTTTTTTTTTCGCGATGGCCACTACCTGAGATGTAATGTAGTTTTTGATTATGACTGGGTTCGAATGGTCTTGGTAGGAGATGGATTTTCCGTGGGCCTCAGCTTGTTTTGTGCGTTCTTTCAAGATGCGCGTGCATGCCTGATCAACTGAACCAAACTGGAATTGTAGCCATCACTCGAGAAAAAAGAATGTGGAGCGAGACGAGTATGAATTCACCTGAAAACCCTGCGAGCCACAGCTGCCATGCGATGCTTTAAACGTCAGAGTTAGAATGATGATGGGGGGGGGGAAATAATGCACAAAATAAAGTAAATTAAAAAGGGAGGCAACCTATCAACATGAAGCTCGTTTGTAAAAGACACTGCAACTGATATTGAATTCGAAGATGAATATGATGTCGAGGTTGGGACGTTCGATGTGGTGGCTGCAAGAGTTTGAAATCAAGTGACGCGGTTTCAGGAGCCGTTACACACAGGCACTCTTATTTCGAAGCAACTCACAAGCGGAGGACGAGTTAACAGTGTTCATCATCGACTGTGAAACGGATGAGACGACATTCTTTGCGGCTGAGGATATGGCGGCTGATCGAAATAGACTGCGATTAGCAGTGGGATTGGAGTAATACGCTTGGTGGTGGATACCTGCAGTGACGCTGGTGCTGCCGCGATGCAGGGACGATGTTGAGTGGAAGGACATTTGTAAATATTCTTGACCAAATTCTTGACACAGTAAGTATTTATCATAAAAACCTGGAAATGGACGTTTTGGTTCTGGTTCTCGATCTTTTCCCTCTGACCAACGGACTTTCCAAAGAGACACTCGCACGGGCGGTGCACCATATTCTCGTGTTTGTGAATGCGCATTTGGCGCTTCGCTTCGACGGACGCGTGGCGGTTGTGGCCGCCACTGCTTCGAAGGGAGGGTGAGCAGCGCTTGTTTCTATTCTTCTTCCTCTTTCTCTCTTTCTTTACTAAGTCTCCTTTCTTCTTTATCTCTCTTGACCATGTCACCCCCCTGCGAATCCGGCGCTGTTCTTCGAAACTCGACTTTTGTTCAGCCAACTCATTCTCGCCTCAGACGCCGTTGCCGACTCTGTCTCGGACGGCCGCAACAGCATTGGAATGTACAAACAGTTTAAGCAGACGGACGACGTGATTGCTCACAAACTCGTTCAACTCTTATCCGACTCCAAATCCGTGCCAGCCGATGCATCGTCTTCATGCGTGGCATCTGCGCTGTCCATCGCGCTTTCATGTACTTGCCTTTTTTTTTTTTTTTGGAAGTGTTTTGTTGACTTTGCTCTCCAGATATAAATCGCATCAAGAAAACAAACACGGATTCCACCATCCCCATTCAAGCGAGGATTCTCGTAATTTCTGTCTCGCCCGACTCTCCGCACGAATATATACCCATCATGAACACAATCTTTGCCGCAAAAAAAGACGTAACCACTCCTGCTTGTTTTTGGGAATTTGCGAGAATGATCGCGATACGGATGATCTTGTATTCTGACATCGAAAAAAACAAAAAAAAAACAATAGGATGTCATCATTGACGTTTGTAGGTTACTAGGAAGCACTTCGCTATTCCTGTCGCAAACCGCCGCATCGACGGGCGGCGTTTTTGTGCAAGTTTCGGATCTGGATAACCTCGTCACGGTGTTGCTGGTGTGTCTTTTTTTTTTTTTTT
>QEAP01000236.1:2114-40180 GCA_006535975.1 Chytriomyces confervae
TTTTTTTTTTTTTTTTAACGTGGTGCGCTCTTCTTCATCGAGACTGAGCATTTACAGCATTTAAATAAATAGAAGATAATTGGAGAAATAGTTTTGGTGGTTTCACTTGTAGGCCACGTTCTGAGTCAAAGTGAATGCCAACAAAACTTGAGCAAAACCCCCTTTACGGAAACCCCCACTTTAAAAAGGCGTCCACCCATCCATCCATCCAAACTACACTCAAACCCACATATCAAAACCCCACCCCAACACAGTACCAGAATGGCTCTTTACTTTAAACCAATCTCCAGCGAGTTTGACCGCCTCCTCAACGCGCATCTAAACTCCCTCTCAATTGCCAACGATCAAGAGAGCAACCAATCCAGTGGCGCTCCTACCGAACAACACCACAACAAAATGTCAAAGTACTGGGGCGGCTCGTTCAGTGCACGCCTGGACCTCACCGAGACGCCCAAAAACTACTTGGTGCACGCTGACTTGCCAGGCGTCCCGAAAGAACAAGTCCAAATCTGTGTCAAAGATGATGTACTGACGTTGAGTGGGGAGAGAACTCAGAAGAATGAAGACAAGGATGAGCATAGACATGTTGTGGAGAGAAGTCAGGGAAAGTTTTCGAGAAGTTTGCGGTTGCCGCCGGATGCGAATGTCGATGATATTAAAGCTACGATGAAGGATGGGGTGTTGGAGCTTGTAGTGGGGAAGAAGGAGAAGGAGGATCGGGCCAAAACGATTGCGATTGAGTAATGTGGGCTGTGTGGTCGATGTTTATATTTTCTGCTGTACTGCGCTGTATCAAGAATAAAGGTCTCCGTCATCGCTGGTGAGGTTTAGACTTGTGTCCGGAATATCAGTCTCGGCCAAAGAAATAGTCCGAAAGGTAAATGGTGAAACCACAAGCCATCACAATTTTTTGATTGATTGAGATCTTCTGGAAGCACCCTGCTGGAATCCAACTCACACCCAACCACACCACTGACCGACAATGCGGTCACCGGAACCACCGCCAAAGGACGAAGACTGGCCCATGGCGAGCAGTCCTCCGCCCCAGCTGTCCACCATGCGTCCCAGCTACACCTACCCGGTCTACCCTGCGCATCCATCGTACCCAATCAACATGCTCAGCGAGACAAGCTCCGTCAGCAGTAACGACAGCTGTCAGATGGATGTCACTTGCTTACAGCGGCTGCATCTTGATGTTGACAAGCGTCCGTTCCCGTCCATCCTCCCGCTTGTTCAGCCAATGGAGACACTGCACGAGGAACGCTTTTCTCCCAAAGACAACATGAAAGATGAATTGGATTTGACGCAGTTCTGGGTTGGCTCTGCGCCGGCGTCTACAACTGTTACGCCAAACAATCAGTCGCACAACTTTTTTTTCAACATTATTTCTCCGTCGCCCGTAACGTCTCCGTTGATGTCTCCGTATGCTCAGCAGTCGGGTGGTGGTGAGACTGCGTTTCTTTTTTTTTGTTAATTTGTTTTTTTTTGGGGGGGGGGGGGGGGGTGGAAAAGAGTTTTTATTAATTGGTTTTTTTTTTTTTTTTTTTTTTTTTTTGGGGGGGGGGGGGGGGGGTATGAAACGAGATTACTCATGAATCGGTTTCTTTTTTGCTCATAGGTTTTTCGGCGCAAGAGCGAGTGTCCACAGTGTCCACAGAAACTCTTTTTCACGAACCTCGACTCTCTCTATCCTCACCCATATATTCTGGACAGCAGCCACCGCTTCAACCGCCACCACACAAAGCCATCCAACAGCGAGATTCCTTACAAACGCTTTTGAAGGGAGCAAACAATCGAGGCAGCCCAATAAGTCACCATGCGCGTTTGTTGTCTGATGAATCGTTGGTGATGGGATCTGAGGAGAGTGAAAAATATTCAACTTGGAAACGCCTGTTTAAAAAGACTGTGCGGAAGGATACGATTGGGTCCAGGGAGAGCGCTTCCACGTTGAATTCATCGACTGCGACTGTGTTGAATCGGGAGGCTTTGGTGAATAGAGATGTGGAAGCTTCGGAAGAAAAAACGCCGAAAGGGTTCAAACGTTTTCTGAAAAAGACGGCCGCGTTTTTTCGATCAAACAGCAGTAAATCTCAAAAGAAGGAAGCTGCCGTTCTTGTGTCGAAGTCTGATTCAAACGTTGGCAGCAATTCTGCGCTTTCGCTATCGTTTGATTCAAAGCCATCGACAGAAACGAAAAGCTCGTCCAAAAAGACTTCCATCAAATCTTCCGCAAAAACACAACCGCAATCAACAACAACACCGCGCAAATCTCCCTTCAGCTCCATCGACTTTGAATCCCGCGATCAAGCACGTCTCAGATCCACTGCCGACACCATAACAAACCCCATCGTGAGCACTGAAACCATGGAAAGCCTTGACCGCGGCCGAATGACGTGGAAACTGTTGGGGACATCAAATCAGTTGAAAAGTGAATGTCTCTATTCCTCTGTGCTTGCGAAAAATGAGAATCTGCTTTGTGCGAGTTATAATAGTTCCTTGTTGCGGCCGAGTAATGCGAGTTCTTCATGTGGGACTGGAGGGTGTGGGTGTGGGAGTTTGCGGGATTATTACGCGTCTTCGGATGGAGGGAGTCAGAATGCGAGTATGGATCGAGCTGGACCGACAGATTCAGGGATCAAAAATGCAAATCTCTCGCCGAATAGTGTCATGAAACGAAATTACGCTGCGCAGTACCGTGCTGGGAACGGTCTTGCAACGATGGACCCGCGGTTATCGCTAGAACGGCTTTCTTCGAATGTTTCGATTCCTGCAGCTGAGAGCCTTGAAGCGAGTGGACGGAGTCGTTCATCACCTGCGGTGGTGATAAGTATTGGTGGGTTCCAGGATTTGAAGTTGACGGTTGGGTTGGAGCTTGCAAAGTTGTATTACGATATTTGTGTGAGTGGGTTGGATGTGGATGAGATTGCGGAGCGGGCAGCTTCAGGAGAGTATTTGAGCGACGAGGAGGAGTGAGTGAGTGAGTGAGTGAGTGAGTGAGTGCGTGCGTGAGGAGTTTAAAGAAGGCGTATACTTATTCGTTGTTGTTGTATCTGCGTAATGGAGGACTCTTTTGGTTGTTAGTAATCTTGAACATCGCATAAATAAACAAAAACGATTTACAAAAAATAAACGCCAACCAAAAAAGATGGAGTTCACAGACTTCCTTGCAACAACGCACAGAGTGAACCTGGAACACGTTCAATTCCATCCATCCCACGAATCAATGGACCTGCAAGAGTCCGACAAGACAAGCACAAATATCGACAAGGGCATGGGCCTGTTTGCAAACGGATCTCTGCGAGCGCATCAACTGATTGTCCGCATTCCGCCGTCCTGTCTTATGAGTGCGGCGTCGGTGGCCCAGTGGAACAACCCGGGTCTTGTCAAGTGTGTTGAAGCGTTGCGGTGTGAAGATAACATGAAGACGCACGAACGCAGGGTTATTCTTGCGGGTCTTTTGCTGGCGAGTGCATTGAGCGAGAGTCATGAGTTATCAGATGCAGTGCAGTGGGTTCCGTATATGCGAGTGCTTCCGTCGCTCGATTCCATCAACACACCAGTCATGTACAAAGAGGGAAGCTTGGAGTTGAGGTTGCTATCAGGAACGGGGGTGGATGCATCACGTGCTGCGAAGCTGAACAAACTGCAACGAGAATATAATGAACTCAAACACGCGTTTTCGTTTTTGGATCCGCAAGGGAAAGAGTTGGCTGAGAAGAATGCTGATCTGTCATTCGTTTCTTTTGATCGGTTCTTGTGGGCTGATGCTGTGTTTTGGTTGGTTTTATCTTAGCTTGACTTCTCTTTACTCCTCTGACCTGCTCGTCTTCAAAAAAGGTCACGCGTGATTTCGTTCAAATCAGCTCACGAATCCAATCATTTAAACTCCGATTTACACATGGTCCCTCTCATTGACTTTGCCAACCACTCCGAAACACCCGAAATGCACTGGCGAGTCGACCCCTCCGATACATCCATCAGCCTGTTTGCGACACGTGACGTGCAAAGTGCAACGGAACTGCACATTTCGTATGGCGAGAAACCTAATTCTGAACTGTTGTTTATCCATGGGTTTACGGTGCGCGACAATGTGCATGACTGTGTTGTGTTCCAGGCGCCTGTTGTTGAAGCGTTTGGGGAGGGGGATGAAGATGCGTTTGTGGCGCAGGTGAAGATGCATGCGATGCAGTTGTTGGGTGTGGCGCCATTGGTTCGGTTGAAGAGGGGTGTGGATCAAGAAGGTGTTGCAAAAGACGGGTTCTTGGGAAGATTGATGTTGGAAACATGTGGAATCTTGGATGAGGATTCTCTGCTGGTTATGATGGTTTCTGTGCTTGATTTATCGGATTTTGCATCTCTTCTTGAGAGTGAGGAGTTGCAGCGGGAGGATGTTTTGGAAATGTTTTCTGGTTATTCTCTGCTGGATGTGCTGTTGCTCCGCGTTTGGACTGTGTTACTGGATCTTGTGGAGTCGCGGTTGCATGAACTGAGTGAGAGCGAGGCTCATGAGGAAGTGGGCATCCAACAAGAAGGCGGGATGACGCGGCAGCGGTTGCAGTTTGTTGAGATTCTGAGGGACGGACACTACAAGATTCTTACAGATGCGTATAAGTTGATGGGTAATCTACAAGCAGAGTATTCGCAGCGAGAAGACGTTGTTCAATATTTGACCGAAATGGGTCAATAAATAAAAAAATTAATAAAAGTATATTCATGCGTGCAAAAGAGCCCAAACCAAACCCCAGTTTCGGACTCGGAGTTGGAGTTGGGATCGGTCTCGCAGCGATTGGCGTCGGACTTTTCGGATACTTTCAGACCCAGAACAGTTTGCAACCTGTTGCTGTTTCCTCCTTCTTGCCACAAATCAACCCGCAACTGGCAGGCCCGCCAAGCACCATCGTGTCTAACGGCGGTGTCGCAGTAGCAGATGACCCTCTCACGCGTGCGCGTTCAATTGTGCGGCATGGGTTCCACGGACCCAAGGCGGATAATCTGTACAGACTTGCGTACTCGGCGGCGTATGACAGGGGTCGAAGGAATGCGCACTGGGTGGCAGAGAGGCTGACAAAGTAAATTGTTGTTCATGTATCACATCTATTCTGATCGCGTCATCTTTAGAGAATCGCTTGAAAAGCTGCTGATTGAAGACGACTCGGACACAAACAAACCCGATCGAAAACATTCCAAATTCACCGAAGACCCGACAGTACCACCCGAATTCCGCGTAAAGCCTATCGACTACATCAACTCGGGCTACGATCGTGGTCACCTCGCACCCGCCGCTGACGTGACAGAATCCCAGAAGGCCATTGACGAAACCTTTTACATGTCCAACATGAGTCCGCAGGTTCCAGCGTTTAATCGAGGGATTTGGGCGTCGTTTGAGCGGTATGTGAGGGGGCTTGTGCGGTCGTTTGATGAAGTATATGTTGTCACGGGCCCGCTGTATTTGCCGAAAGTGGATGAAGGGGATGGAAAGTTTTATGTGCGCCATGAAGTGATTGGGAGGGAAAAGAATGTTGCGGTGCCGACGCACTTTTATAAAGGTTTGTCAGTGTGTGTTTGTATGTTAGGTTTGCTGACGCTGTTTCTTTGCCAGTGATTCTGGGTGTCAAGAATGGAAAGAATTATCTAGGCTCTTTTGTATTGCCGAATGAAGGAGCGAGCCATGATTCTCCACTGGAATCATTCATGTTGCCCGTGTCAGGTATATGCTATACGCGTTTTAACTTGAAAAAAGCTGAATTTACGAATGCTGCAGCGATTGAACGGAGTACCGGGTTGGAATTCTTTCCCATGCTTGAGAGAAAGTCGCTCGGCAGTTTATGCTCGGTTGTGAAATGCGGGTTCCTGCTTGCGGCCAAGTTTAAGCTGAAACCAGGCGGTGGGGAAGATGAGGGGTAAGGTGTATGCTACAGTAAGTTGGACAGGGATACGTGGATCTTTTTTATGTGTGAAAGTTGAAACATTAAAAAACCAAGAGTTCAGGGCTTTTTATGCTACGTCAACGTCTGCGGGCTCTTCAATTAGACATTGGGTCATGGATCCGCTTTCTGAAGTGTTGGAGAGAATCTCAAATTCCAGTTCGATGTCCGGACGTTCGTGCCCACATGGCTTGTTTTGAATCCGGCTTTGTTGCGTTTCATGGCTCGCCGGCCAGAATACAGACGCAGACAAGTCTTCACTGTCACTGTCTTCCATGTCGTAGGTAGATTTTGTGGGACTGGCCGGACTCTCGAAAGTCTTTGCGTCGTTTTGGCGTAGACGTGCAAGAAGCAGCTTATCGAGATACGAAAGTGAGCTTGACTGCCCGATACTCTCTAACGTCGAAGCAACTCTTTGAGACATTGTCAGGTTATTATCGAAGCTGGCGGTTGTGCTTGTTCCAACCGTGTCTGGGAGGGAGCGGAGGGTTAGACGTGCATGAGGAGGTTGTTTGAGATGATGCATTACCGTCTTCCTTTGGCGCACGAGTTTTGGTGGTTGAAGCAGGAGCATCGGTACCACTTCTCCATTCTTTCAGCGCTTCCAAAAATGAATCGCGCGACTTTTGTTCATCAAACTCCCCGTCGAATAGGTCCGCCTTTACAGGTTCAATTTTCTCGGGGGCCCTGTTCCTCCATTCATTCAATGCTTCTAAAAAAGAATTATGCGACTCTTGTTCATTGAATTCTGCATTGTTTGAGATGGATTCTGATTGCTGAACGACAGGTTCTGTTGATAATACGGGTGGTGGAGATTTCAAGCGTAACCTGTTTCTCCGGATACGGAACGGTGTTGAGCCTTGTGGGAGGGATTTTGAGGATGGGATTTCGGCTGCGGAGGCTGTTGCGGCGGATGTCCATGTTTCGAGGGCGGATAGGAAGGATTTGGGGGAAGGTGAATGTGTGTCTTCGTGGGTGGGGTGGATTGTTGTTGGGTGGGAGGGGATTTGCCACTGGAGGGGTTTGTAGGTGTCAGTGCTTTTTTTGTTGAGTAAATCAGTGTGTGGGTTTGTACCATTTGTAGGGAAATGGGTTGTGTTGGCGGAGTGGGTTGGATTGGTTCGGTTTGATGTTCTTGCCCCTTCTGAATGTGGGGGTTCGAAAGGACAGATGTGTTCGTTGCGGTGACGGCAGGATCAGTCTTTTCAAACTTGGTTTTGGATGCAGCAGAATCGGTAAGGCCAGAGTCGCCTTTACACTGGCCGTGGAGGCTGTTGAGTTGCTTGAGTCGCGTTTCCATGTGACCTTCAAATGTTTGAAGTTGCGCGTTTGCTATTGTGTGCCTCTTGAGTGGTTGTGAAGAATAAAGTGACGCATCGACACAAGAAACCTTCATCTGCAATTCCAGAATATTTGGAACTTGCTTTCAATGCTGATGGCGGCGTGGTTGTTTGCTTCTTCTGCGCGTAAAGTGTCAGTGCACTGTTGATTTCATTGCCACGAGTTTTTTTTTTGGTACCTTTGCCATCCGCTTTGCAATCAGTACATCGTCAGCGTATGTTTTCAGCGATCCTCGCTGCTGATCACCGCCCTTCCAAATGGATTCCGTTTGCCTGGTTTGTCCATCAGCGGCAGATATTCCCAAAAAACAACGCGTTTGATACAGTTTTTTTACCCTCTCTTTTCCTTTTGTTTGGACAGATTTTCTTTTAGTGCAGTTAACCGGTCTTCCATTTTACGGTTCTCGATTTCGAGGCGTTCGACTTCTGAGATGGTTCTGTTTTTTTTTTTTATTTGGATTGGGTCAGAGTTGAGAGGAAGCAAATGAATAGGGGGGTTTACTTTTTTCGTGTGGTGCTGAAATTGGAGGATGCTGTGGATCTTCTACTTGATTGGCTGGCGGTTTTATCGACTGGAGATGCCGGCTGTTCTGGGTGCAGTTGCAGGGATGCCATTTTGTGTGCCGAGATGAGAAACGATGGTGGTGGTGCTGTTGGTGGATTGGATGGCTGAGGCTGATGTCGCTGACTGTGCACTTTCATTCGTTCGATTCGATGTGGATGTGGATGTGGATGGAAGGGAATTGTCGTTTTTTTTAGCAGCACAGTATTAATAGCAAACAGGAGCAAAAAGGAGCAAAAGTATGTTCTCGCCCGGGATCGAACCGGGGACCACAAGTGTGTTAGACTTGTGTGATAACCACTACACCACGAGAACGTGTTTTTTATCAAAAACCAAATGCTTTATAGAGTCACAAATGTTTGTTTATCAAAACTGACAAATTTTTTGTCAACAAAAAATAAATTGGAACACTCATCCCCGACAAAAAAACAACAATGAACGGCCAAGCGACCAGCATCGCCCAACAAATGATCAAAGCGTATCAACGCGAAATTGCGGGCCTGAACGCGGGCCTCTACGCCGCCAATGACAAGATCAGCACGCTGACTTTCGATCTGGAACATGCCAACAACATGCGCAAAACCATGCAGTCTAGCCAAGTACTTATACGAGAAAGATACCACTCTCAGCTCGAAGATGCGCGCGTGGAATTCGCTGAGCTTAACGCCTCGCTCAAGGAAGCGATGGGTCAAATCAACACTGCAAACAACCGTCTTACTGAAACGCAAGCGGAACTTGCAAAAACCAAGGAACGAGTCGCGGATGGAAACAAAGACATTGCTGCAGCGAGGCTTCAAGTTGGGGATTTGAAGAGTGAAGTTGGGGGTTTGAAAAGGAAACTTGGACTTATGACGGAGGAGCTTGAAGCGGTCACGAAAGCGTTGGCTTCTTCTGAGAAACGAGTGGATCGCGTGACGGCAGAGCACGCAAAGTGTGCTGCAAAACATGCGAGTGTCGCTGCGGTGCTCAACAGCACGCGCCAAGCGCATATCAAGGAGCTCGAAAATCTGCGCCGCGAAAACGCCAAACAATCCGAGTCTGCTGTCAACGCACTCAAAGATCAGCTGGAAGCTACGGCTAATTCAGCGAACGCGACTCGCCAAAAACTCGTTGATTCAATCGCCAAAATGCGGCTCGCACACAGAGCTGAAGTGAAGGCTCTTGAAGCACAGCTTGCGGAAGCCAAGTCAGCTTTAAGCGAAACCAAGTCATCTTTGAGCGAAACCAAGTCGGCTTTGAGCGAAATCAACTCGGGTGCGAGCGAAAACAAGGCAGCGGCAAGCAAATGGGCCCAGGAAAAGACAACCATGTTTGGCCAGCTGGACGCTCTCTCTGAAGCATTCAGATGCACACATGCTGAGCTTGGTGTTTCTCGCGATCAGGTCAAGGCTCTTTCTGAAACTTGCCATTCAACTCAAGCGAGTCTCGCTGCCGCATTTCTCACCATCAAAGAACTCGAAACCAAAAATACCACCCTTAAAGAGAACATGAAAGCAGTTATGGCCCAGTTGAATGAAGGGCAGCAGCTTCTTGTTCAAGAGAGAAACGCGAGAGCTGTCCAGGCCAGCATGATCCGCCAACAACGCGATACTCCATCTTCTCCTTATATCCAGCAAGCGGCAAAACCTCCAGGAATGCCAGCACTGCTTCAATGCCTCGGACACGCGCTGTCCTCAATCACGCACGCAATTCACATTCTGAAAGAGTTTGGGTCGTATCCGAGTCTGCTTCGCTTGCTTGAAGCGGACCTGGCGACTCTCTTTTCGTGCAAGCAGCAGCTGTCGCTGTTGGCAGTGTGAAGGGGCGACTCTTTATGTTCAAGCGATAAAAAGAATAAAAAAAGTAACATGGAGTTGGCGGTCGAAATCCCACTCTATGTTACCAACAAAAAGAGCGTCGAGCGGGCGATCGAGCTCGCATTCGCAGAGAGCGACGACTTGCGCGGCACGCGCTTCAAACTGTTTAAGCGGAAGAACGAGACGAATGGGTTCCTGGTACCGTGTAATTGAATGTCTGTCCGGTCACATGTCCAACGATCTAACCGCCCCCATGCATGCAAGAACAGACTGTGCCCAATGAACAGGCGGGCATCTTCATTATCATGGCCGGGAAATGGGGCCGCATCCTTGTTGGACTGACTGAAATCAAGCCAGTGAGTCATGCTGACTCATGCCTTTATCTATCCATCTCCTCTCTTCATAACCGCTTGTTAATGCATTTTAACTGCAGAGGAAATCGGGCCGGCGTCCTGATCCGAATGTGATCAAGTCTCTCCTTCACAGCCAACCCACCCACAAAACCATTGCAAAGAAGGACGGTGGCGGCCAGAAGGATATTGAGCAGCTACTGGGAGAGCAGGTACGACGTCCGAACAAATTTTTTGAAATATTGTCATGACATAAACGTGTTTTCCTTTTTTTTGTCTTGCTCGAAACTCGAAAGCTTGACTATGCTTGGGATGATTCCGATGGCGCTTCGCAGTCCTCGTACATATCCAACTGGTCCACGAATATGCCCGAAGCACCCGAGCAGGACCTTCTTGACGAAACTGAAGTGTCGCTTCCTGTGCGCGAAATTTGGTTTGGCGTTTGGGTCGACAACGAAGCCACGCAGCATCATTTACCCGTACCTCAACAACGAGTTACGCGACACTCGACTCTATTACCCGCGTCACACAACTCTGGGTTCAATGCGTTTGATCTTTTGACTCCTCAAGAGCGTGGGAAACCAACCTTTTCACCCGAATGGAAGGCCTCGCAAATTTTCGGCACAAACTCGTTTGATCATCCGTATTTTGAGATTGATGGGCACTTGTTCAAGTTGAAGTTGTCGGCGGAAATGCAGATTCAGTTCTTCGAATATGTAAAAAAAATTTGTTTTTTTTGGTTGCTTTCGCTGGATCCATGCGCGCTTTTACTGACCTCTTGCTGTTAATGAAGGATATCAAATCTGTCGTTTTGCATCATAAGACGGACGAATGCAATGTTTTTATTACTTTGGCGCACCCGCCCATCATTGCAGACACGTCGCAAACACTGTCTCTGTCATACGCAGATGTGAAAAAGGCCACATTCTCACGGTTGTACCAGGTAACTGCGAGTTGCGCTTTGGTTCTGTGGGATGATTTGAACCCAGTATTTTTCATCAACCCAAACACTGCAGGTCAACCCCAAGCACTCCTTCTGTGTCTTCAACTGCCTTGTCTGTCGCATTTCATTCAAACCATCCATAATCGACCAAGTCGCAAATATCTTTTCCCGCATCTCACCTTCAGCTCAGAGTCCCGTGGTCATTGCCCCAAGCACGTCTAACGTCTACGCCCGCAAACACCAAGAACTTCTCAAAACAATGCTCACAAAACTGCCTATCCGTGTTGCATACCAACTCTCGATCCTTCTCACGTGGAACGTCATGTTTCCCACGGAATTGGTGGAGTTGGCGAAGAAATGCGTTTTTCCAATGTTGGACACGCGTTCGGAGCAGGAAGTTGCCCAGATTCTGAATACCCTTGCGCGCTCAGATCCGTGGGAGCCGTTCAAAGGCGAACGGCGGCCTAATTTTTGTAAACGGTTTGAAACGATCGTGGCAAAGTTTCAGTTTGTTCCCGACGACTTTGACAAGGGAAAGTATAACACAACGTACCGGTTATATGTCACACCGACTGGGATGTACATTGATGGGCCCTTTTTGGAAACGAGCAACCGTGTCATTCGGCAGTATAAAGAGTATTCGGCGCATTTCTTGCACGTTACATTTGTGGATGAGGATGGAGCCATGTTTAGTCGCAGCAATCTATCGGAAATCCCGCATGATATTATTTACGAGGAGCGGTTTTGTACGATGTTGAAGGAAGGAATTCGTGTCGCTGGGCGGCTGTTTAAATTCTTGGCGTTCAGCAACAGTTCTTTGAAAGAAGGGCGAGTTTTGTTTTTCCATGAACCCAATGACGGCAGTGGAGTAACGGTGGAGAGTATGCGTGCGTGGATGGGAGATTTTTCGAAAATTAAGTTGCCGGCACGGTACGCTGCAAGAATGGGGCAAGCGTTCACGAGCACGGCGTCGACTGTCAAAGTTCTCCCAAGCGAAGTCAACATGTACTTTCCCGACGTTGAGCGAAACAACTACAACTTTAGTGATGGTATTGGAACCGTCAGTGAGGAAATTGCGAGTGAAATATGGGACATGTTGAAGAAGCAGGATAAGCGGCTCGCAGCGAAGCTTGCGTCTGGGTTTTCGGACATTGTGGATGCAGTCCCTAGCGCGTTTCAGATTCGATTTGGAGGCGCGAAAGGCATGGTGTCTGTGGATCCTTCATTGCCTGGCCGCAGAATGAATATTCGGCAGAGTATGATCAAGTTTGAGACAAAGACTTCGAGCGTGATTGAGGTGGCGGATTATAGCTCTGTCGCGCGTGATGCGTACTTTAACAGGCAGATTATTCTGATCTTGGAAGACTTGGGAGTCCCGAAGCAAGTCTTTTTGGAGCTTCAAAGAAACGCCGTGAGAGAGCTTGCGAGCATGTGGGGCGACAAAGCCAAATTGATTGAGCTTGCGGGAAAAGATGGCGCGTTTGGAAATTATGTGCGGCTTTGGGAAAATATGCAACTTTCAGAGTGGTTGACGAACGAGTTTGTCCGAGCCTCGTTTGAACACATTCGCGCGTATATGTTGAAGGAAATCAAGTACCGCGCGCGGTTCAAGATTCCAGGAGGATGGCACATGTTTGGAGTGTTGGATGAAACTGGGACTTTGAAGGAGGGACAAATCTTTGTCCAGATCCGGTCTCCTCAAGAAACAAAGGTCCTCACTGGCCCGCATATTATTTACCGAAGCCCTGTGATTCACCCTGGAGATGTGCAGCCTGTTGTTGCCGTCGATATTCCACAACTCCGCCATTTGCATAATGTGATTGTGTTTTCGCAACATGGAAAACGAGACTTGCCGTCACAACTTGGAGGAGGTGATTTGGACGGAGACATGTTTTCCATCATTCAAAACCGCACAATATTCCCAAAAAGAAGCGAGTTCCGCGTTGCAGCAGATTACGCCGTCACGAAACCAGATGCAATGGACCGTCCAGTGACTATGGACGACATTTCCGAATTCATCATCTTTTTCATGGTAAACGACCGTGTTGGAATGATTGCGAGACGGCACTTGGCTCTTGCGGATCAACGGGACGGTGGATCCACGCATCCGGACTGTCTTGTGTATTCGGAGCTGCATAACCAAGCTGTTGATTTTGCGAAATCAGGGAAACCTGCTTCTCTGGCGCATGCACCGAAACCGAGGGGGCGTCCTGATTTCATGTATAGGCCGAATGATCCTATTAAGGAAGGGTTTTATAAAAGTTCGCGCGCGATGGGGTTGATGTATCGGGACGAGGAGTTGAATTCGATGATTGATCGGACATATAGTGAGGGGCAGAAGGAACGAATGTTGTCTGATGCGGACCCACTTTGGCGGCGAATGAAAACTCGTGCGGGTGATTGGGAATCGTACGTCGAGGATGCGAGAAAGTACCAGTTCACGTTCGAAAACGAGATGGAACGAATTGCCAACTACACGCGACCCAAGTTGACTGAGCTTGAGTTGTGGACCGGGTACGTTTTGCTTGAAAACCGAAAAACGTTCCGCGAGCTGTTTAACTTGGAGGAGTGGGTGCGGGAGCAGTTTTCTGTACTTTTGATCAAGACGGAGGCGCTAATGAAGAAGGGAAAGAGTGAAAAGGAGGTGTTGGGGCAAGCCGTCGCAAATTACTACATTTCGAACATTGTCAAGGAGTCGGAAAAGTTTGGGTGCGTGTTTGGGCTACTGTTATTGCATCATATTGCTGAAGAGTGAGTGATATATGTATGTGTTTTGTCTCTTTGCGTTGTTGCGTTTGCTGTACAGTTGGAGTAAAAAGTAGGGAAGAGAATGAAACGCGACTTGTTTTATTTGAATTCGCGTGCCATGAATCCAACTGGCAGAATAGCTCAAGATTTCGCCGAGTATCCGAGCCCGAGTTCAGGGTATTGCGCCGGACTGTGTTCCGTGACGGGAGGCTGGAGCGTTTCAACGTTGAGCGGCGCTGAAGGACCCATGAAGGCGACCCTGTCTGTGTGGTCGAGCAGCTGGTGGCGGCTGAGTGGGTGGATCATGAGCGAGACAGTAGATGGACGCATCTGCGCAACCCAGCCGTAGAACTGGAGAGTGTTTCGTGTGTGAGTTGATGTGTATGGGCCAGATGAGAATGAGAGATGTACGGACCTTTCCAAAGTATTCGATGGGGACCCAGACTTCGCAGCTGGACATGGGGTGTGGCTGTGTGCATGTGTTTGTTGGTGGAGTGGGATTAGAAAGGGACAGTTGCCGCAATGTCCAGACACATACCCCGACTGGAGTTGGGTTCACGCGCAAGGGCTTGGCGACGAAGTAACCCTCTGCATTCTTCTTCTCAATCAAGTCGAGGAGTGTCTCGGCGTCGTTCAGCGCGCGTCTCGATGTGGAGAGCCAGTACAGATGGACATGGAACTGTGGATGCTGGGTCAGTGCCGTCTTGCAGATGCAAGTGTTGCTGTGCTGTTCACCTCTTTGATCTCCTCGACTTCGGTGATGGTGCCCATTCGTGCGTTTCAGTGGTGAAGGTAGATTGGACGGAAGGAGCCAGCCAATCAGAACGCTTGATTATTTTTTATTTCCTCAGAAATTCACGCTTTCAGGACATCGAATGCGGCGTGTCTGTCCCCGTCAAACCGCCGAGGAAGGGACGCCCCCACCCCCGGGCTCACTGCGACATGTGAAATTGGCCGCGAACCCGCACACGGAACGGCAAAGTCATCCACAGGTATACTAAGCGCAGAGCTTTTCGAAGTCTGCGCCAAACTATGAGACATGCTTTTGCGGGTGCTGGTGACAACGGCATTGAGCTTCGCGGTCGATGGTTCCAATGTAGAGCAAATATGAACGGCCATCAGGAGCGTGTTCTCCGAGACGAAAAAGGCGTTCCAAGTTGTCAGGATCGTTGGATTCTCGCTCGTGAGAACGCATACAATGTGGATAACTTTTGCAAGCACGCTCAGCACGAGAATGAAGCCACGGTGGCGCATGACTTTAATTAGCCGTAATTTCGCGGCGACCCACGGCTGCAAGTAGCCTGCGTTTGTGTTGGGACGGGATTGTGCTTGTCGAGTCACAATAGAGTCTTTTTGTACATCCTTGTGTTGGTTGCTTGGCGCCAGACCCTCCAGCTCGCGCGCGCCAAGAAAAAGCGGGTACAAGAACAAAACGGCCACAACCAATGAAAACGCAACCTCGCTCACTTTGTCAAGCATGAATAGTTTGGGGTCCAGAGTGAGCTGGCAGACCCCGTTTGGATCCATTTTTGCTTCGTAGCAGTAGAGAATATAGCAGGCTTCGCTGCATTGAAAGAGAAGCCCGACAATGATAATGTACGGTGCTCCTGGGACTGACGCTGATATTCCAGCAGTGACTGTGTGTGTCAAATCGGCTTGGAATACCCAGAATGCCACGTTATTCAGCAGCACGAACGTGTTGATTAGTTTGACGCGTAGATAGCAGTTTGTGGTGAGCAAGTAGTCGGCGAGGAATGTTCCGATTGCGATTGCGAGAAGGAATATGTATATCAGCGATGCTGCGATGGCTGTTTTGGCTGGGATTGAGCGGTAGAAGAAAGCGAGCATGATTCCAGCGGAGCAGCACTAATTGTGAATAAGTGTTCCAGTCAGTGTGAGTGGTTTCGTTGGATGAGGAGAGTACAAACCGCGCCAGCGTCGAAGCCGCGGATGTATTCATTCAACAGGTTGGCTTTGGAGAACGCGTCTGGCATTTGGGAAAGTAGGCAGAAACGTTCAAGATTTACGGTTGATCACTGACAACGTTATTATTCAGCAGAAAGGCTTTTAAAGCGTGAAAAAAGGCCTTTCATATTGCAGTGTTCCCGGGTCCTCCTGCAGTTGACGTGAAAGCATTTATTTGAATGAAGTTTATTGATCTGTTTGGCTGCCCCACTTCTGATCTCGACTTGTTCAAACCACCGCATACCAACTATTAAACTGCCCTTATTATATAATGCAAACACAACAGCGCGCAAGAAGACTACTTAAGATGCCTGCTTCGCAACCCAGTCCTTTTTGGGATCCGTCTTTCCGAATCCTTCCGAATAATTCCCCTTCAACGCAAACAGCTGCCGAAAATGCGGCTTACAATAAAACTCGCCCTCAAGACACGCGACATTTCCCAGCTTCAAAGTCGAGCTGCAGTGTTTACACTTTAAACAACTCTTATGAAACACTTTATCGTCGTATGTTAGTTCTTCCATGGCGTACACTGTCTTGTTGCATTTTTCGCATTTGGTTTGGGCGCTCATGATTGCGGGGCGGATGAGATCCGATGGGGGGACGTATACAGGCGACATGGGGTTCTTGACGAGGACGGCGTCACGCAGGTTTTCGATGGCTTCGTTGATTTTGGGTCCCAGAGATTCCATGGACGCGTGTGCCGATGGAAGTGAGTCTTCAAATTTATCACGTAACGCGCTTTCTCGGTGAGAAGCTGTTGACGAGCGACGAGAAAGCATTTCCGGTGTCACTTGGTCGGTACTGGTTGGGTGGGAAGGTCTTTGGTGAGTTGTTGTGTGGGTTGTGGTGGTGGCTGTGTGGGATGGACGGCGTGGAGACGGGCCTTGGAGTGTGGAAGGCTTAGGGCTTGGCAGTGCTTTGGCTTCGTAGGCGGAGATTTTGGACAGGAGGGATGGGCTCAGTTGTTTGCGTGGAGCATTTCCTGGAGTTGTGGCTGCGTCGAGGGAAGCTGATGAGATGAGTCCGTTGGTGGCAGTGACTGGCTTCAGATCGCGCATTTTTTTTTTTTTTGAAAGAGTTCTAATTTTGGACAACGACCAAAGTCAGCAGCACGCAGAACTGTTTAAAACCAGTTGAAATCGGAATTTTAAAAATGAATTATCGTAGCGCATGGGTTTCATGGTAAAATGAGGTCTTTATTTATTCCTCCTCAGGATAATTCTGATCGGCACATCGAGTTCCTGTTTGCCATCTGCGTAATCCAGCGCTGCATAGTACAGACTGCGCCTTTTGCATATCTTTGGGATGGGACCCTCAACCACGAAATTCAAGATGGAAAAGTAATTGTGGCTGTGAGACCAACAACAACCTTGAAATCTTTGCAAGCGATGGCAAGCCATCTGGGGAATTGAACCAACGAGCTCGGAATTTTGCAGCACTCAATGAAAAAAGGATATTCATCTTGAAACGCGTTTGACAACGTCTCAGCTGAGAGAATGTAATTGAGAAACGCAGTCCAAGTTTCCACTGTGCGTTGCTTCCCAGCTTCTGCGAACAGTTCCATGATTTGGTTTGGCGGAAGCAGATCCGAGCCTTTGCGCAACAGTAATGCGGTTTGAAGAGCATCGTTTGAATACACGGCCTCACATAAGGTTTGATGATGGAGCAGGCAGTTCAGCGCATCTTCCAACGACAATTTCGGGATTCAAGCTGAATAGTTCAATCAACACATGTAACTGGTGGGATGCATGTGGTTCGAGACAAGGGACAAAAAGCAGCATCCTTATGGCGCCTTTATCCCCATTCTCAAACAACGTGTCAGCTGCACAGAAACTCGGATCAGACTGGCTGTAAGAAAGTGCTGATTATCTTTTATTTGCGCTTCATTCAACAGCGTCCCACACACAGACACACACATTACCTTAATAAAAAACCCTTCATACATCAACCCCTCAACTCACCACCAACCCATCACTCCTCCTTACGAATCGCAATCGCAGCCAACAAAGCCTCCATGCAATCCTCATAATTTTTAGGAATATGATCGCTCATCATCTTTGCCGAAAACACGGGCTCATGACAAATCTCCTTCACCTCTTCACACCGCCGTAAAATCACTTGTGAAGAAACGCTGCCATCCACACGCACACCTTGCTGATGACTCACCCAATAAACTGTCCCGCTTGGATACAACCGGTCATTCTGCATGCTCCCGCGAAGCTGCGAAATCACGTTAAAGAAAAAGTCTTGTTCTTCGGTGCTTGCGGTACGTTGTGTTGCTTGGAGTGCCAGAGTGCGGGCCATGATTTTTTCGCTGAGGCCCCGGTTGATTGGGTCCAGGAGGTGGAATGTGACTGTTTTCAAGTCGCGGATGAGGCCGACGCTCATTGTTGGGATCATGTCGTCACCATGGATGAGCGTTGTTGCGAGGCCTTTGAGAGATGTGCTGCATGCGTGGTCAACTACGCACGGTGTTCCAAACGAGTAAACGTGCATGGGACGGAATGCGGGAAGGCCGCTTGATGGGGAGGTGGAGTACGGAGTGGGTGGGTTCGACATTGGACTCAGCGTTGACCATTCCAGGGCCAACAACGTAGCTACACCGCCGCCAAGACTGTGACCCACGAGGACCAAACCAAACGAAGGGTTTTCTTGAAGAGCATTTTCGACAGCAAGGAACAAGCAAGAGTCACGTTTCCACAACCGCCGAGCCGTGTGGAGCATGCCGGCATGCACTCGGTGGCCCTTGTATTCGGCGTAGTCAAACTTCAAGTCAATCAAAAGGTCGCTCAGGCTCAGTGTCCCTCGAAGCGTGACAACAACAACCCCTGCTTCTCGGTCAATTGACACGTAGTGAACCACCGGTTGGATTGAACCTTCCTCGGTGTCGGGTTTCGGAGTTGCACCATCAACTGGTTCTGGAATGGGAACAGATTCGTCCATGGACGATGAATGGACAATATCAAGCACTGGAATATTGACATGCGTCGCAAACGCCACATGATTCATTGGAACCGAGGGGTCATTCACACCTTTGAGTTTACGAATATTTCCCACGTCAAACACAGTCATAAACTCGCTGCCGTACGATGCCGTTGCATATCGACAGTACCGCGCCAGATTATCCACCAGATTGATCATTGGAAAGTGCCGGCCCATTCCCAGACTCATTTTCGAAGAAGCAAAGGAAACAACGCTGGATGCATTATCATTGAGGAGCATTTCGGAGGCCATAGAGTTGCGGCGTGGGTCAAAGGTTGAGTGGTTCAGGACAGACAAGTCGTCCAGTTCGTTCATGTTGTTGATGTTGATGCGGTGCGTGCGTCGGATTGTGCCGTCTTTTTGCTTTTTCGACAGCGTTACCTGAAGGTAGATGTCGCGTTAATAACCTAATATATATCAGCACAGAGAAAGACAAGTACCTTATCGAATAGTGTCGAGACCCCTGCAGAGTATTCCATAATGGAGTGATCCCCATCCAGACTGTAATTTTCAAACTCATCGAGAATCTGAGGAGGATCAAAGCTTCCCGGCATGCTGGTGCTGTTGTACAATTCTGTTGGACCTGGCGGGATCCAGCTTTTGACATAGTCAAAGAACCAGTTTGAAATCGTGGGTTTGACCGCGTATTCGTCAACAACTTCGCTTTCAACTGGTAAAACAAGACTTTGCTCATCCAATGCACTGCTGCTCATACTGTGCATGCTCAGCTGGTGGTCACCCTTTTTGTAGTTAGATTCAGCCCAGTTGTCATGTGCATCCTCTGCGTCCATCGCGCTTCCAATAAAAGAACGGGCGTCTTCAAAAATGTCTGAATCTCCTCCCACGGAATCTTCTGCGAGTGATTTTGCCGAATGTAGCCCGGCTTCTTCATCGGATGAAGATCCATTGCGGACTGTAAGTGGAGATGGTTTCATGGAGAGTCTGCCAAGAGACAAGCGTTTCGTGTTCACGTTCGTTTTACTTGCTGACAAAGACTCGTTGCGAACATTAAGTCGTTCCATGGCTTTGATGAATTCTTGCTCGGATCGAAAGGCGCGCTGCCATTGATATCGAGGCGATTTTTTTGTGGCAGAAGATGGTGCCGTTCCAGGAGGTAACGGCGGAGCTACAGCTGGATCGATCGCATGGATCCCGACACCAGCGGCAATGCCACCAGCGACCCATCCAACAGCTTTCCTGGCCGTTGCAGTGAGCGAGTTGGGATCCTCGTTAGCGGGCTCTAGATCCTGTTCAATAAGGCGGGCGACTTTTCTGGATTCCAGTGTACGTTCATGGGTCATGATTTGGAGACACGCGTACGCGGCGAGGGCTTTTGTGATTCCACCTGTGAGTGTGACGGCGCCAATAGCGTTTCCAAAGATTCCGCGGGATGCAAATGCGGGATCGTGGAGCAAGATTTCTTGGTGGACGAGGTGGACGAGGTGTGTGAGTGCGCGGGAAGTTTCTGTGGAGCCAAAGAGCGAGTTGAAGATGTTGACGGTTTCTGAGGCGGCTTTGAAAGAGAGTTTCATGCTGGTGGATGCAATGTGGAATGTTCCGAATGTGAGAAGTTCTGCGAATGAAAAGACTGTGTTGACTGTGGATACTCCGGCGTCGGAGGCCTGGCGTTCTTGAGTCAGATTGGGTGACAGTTGATATGCGCTAGTGATGTTAAATACTTACGGCATCCACGATCCCAGTGACGCCAGTGACAAGAGACGCAACAGTTGATGTCGGAGTTGCCTGGGCAGGTGGAGATGGAGATGGAGAGTGTGCGGCCTTGTCAGCACCGCCGGCCTCTTCCCCTTGCGCATCTGATGGGCCGTGGACCACGATTTCAGGCGGCTTTGAATGCAGAGTGGACAAGACTGAAATCAGCGTGTTTTTGACGGTGCTGAGAGTTGCCTCAGATCCAAAGCGAGCCATCGAAAGAAGCGAGTCTGAGACGGACGATGCTGAGTAAAGGCCGCTGTTGATTGTCTGTGATGTTGCTGAGACGCCCTTGTTGGATGGGGAGGGCGGTGTGAGTGCTTCATGGGTATTGGTTGAGAAGAAGATGTGTACCTTGGCCCAAGTGGTAGGAAGGAGTGTTGCATCTCCTTCCTGGGCCATAACCTCGGCTGCGGGTGCTGAGACGGGCTGTGACCAGTGGACGTGTTTTGCGGCTTCAGCCATTTTCAGTTGTTGATTTCTTGTGCTTGGCGGAATTGGAGACTCAAAGCCGCCAACTGATGAACGACGCGCTTCCGACTTTGGCCAGTTTTTCGGCTTTATTGAAATGCTTCGTTTGGATGTATAGTACATCACCTGCGTAAGTTCAAGTCCTGGATATTCGTTAGCCAGGCAGCTTGTGCTTCACTTCGACAACCGTCAGACCCCCACACCGATTATCACCAGAATTGAGCTCCCTAATCTTGAATCTTCCCCATTCCCAATATAGCAAAAGAAAACCAACAGCAGTTGTTGATGTTCCACATGGCAAAGCGCGATCGCGTTTCAATTACGAATCAAAACTAAGAAATGCCGCTCACAAACTTCCTGCCTGGTCTCCCTGGCGCACACGTACTGGCTCTTGGAACTGTCACGGGCATGGTATGACTCCACTGCAGAGCAGTACTTTATACCCACTTCTCTTCAAGCTAACCCCACCGCTGTCCGCAGGTCTTGCACACCACCTTCGTCAACAGCCTCATTCAGTACAACACGCTCTCCAAATCCATCTTTGGCCACCTCCAGAATGCCCAATTTCCACCCTATTTTGCCATCTCGGCAGCAGCAACGCTGTTTCTGACGTATTCCACCTTCTCTCTGGCGGGCTTCTCCAGTTTCGAATCATTCACAGATGCGCTGGCTACAAACTCTGTTAACACACGCGCTGCGAAAGAAGTCGCCGGGATGGGCGTGGCTGCTCTCGCGTCGCTGCTGAACCTGTTCTGGGCGGGACCTGTGACCACCAAAGTGATGCTGGACCGTAAAGAGCTCGTCAAGAAGAACCAGCCTGTTCC
Organism: Chytriomyces confervae; assembly: GCA_006535975.1. NCBI lineage: Eukaryota > Fungi > Chytridiomycota > Chytridiomycetes > Chytridiales > Chytriomycetaceae > Chytriomyces > Chytriomyces confervae. The sequence goes on from QEAP01000236.1 coordinate 23,730, forward strand.
TGAGGAGATGAATCGAAAGTTCTCGATCCTGCATGGCGTCAGCTCGCTTCTCAACTTGTGGGTTGTGGGCGCTGTTGTGACGAATTGCTTCTGGGTTGGGCAGTGGTTTGGGTCAAAATGAGCGGGACTGAGAGTGTGGCTGTTGGTTGCTGGCTTCAATAAAAAGATTACGTTATCACTTCATTCTGTGCGCGTGCCTAGCTTTCAATCTTCACAGCACCTAAAAATATATTGGGGAAAATGACGTTTCCGTACAAAGAAGTCGTTCTTGGCCTGTCTTGGACCATCTTTGGCTTCGAGCAATACCTAGCTTACCGCCAGCATGTTCGTCTTGCGGACCCCTCTCTGGGCGTCCCTGCGCTGCTGAGGACCGAGATTACCGACGACGAGCACGCCAAGAGCAAGGTGAGGCAGAGCATGCGTGCCGCGTTTGATCCCATCGACTCATTCTTTGAGTATATAGGCCTACGGTCGGGACAAGAGCACTTTTGAATTTGCGGCGAATCTGTTTGGCCAGGTTATCACCACGGCAACGCTGGTGTTTGACTGGATGCCGCTCTACTGGTCCTGGGCGTCGTCGGTGTTGCGGCATTACGGAATGAATGGGGAGAGAGAGGTGTGTTGCTTGTGGGAAAGATGGGATCTGATCACTAACGTCGCACTATGCAGATCCTCCAATCCATTGCATTCGTCATCATCTCAAGCGCTATTGCAACTGCTGTCGATATCCCATTCGCCATGTACAAGCAATTTGTGATTGAGGAGCGATACGGATTCAACAAGATGGATATCCCGTTGTTTGCGTCGGACAAGTTCAAGACGTTTATTCTCACGTCTGTGATTGCTGCGCCGGTTGTTGCTGCGATGCTGCAGATTATAAAGTGGGGAGGCGATAACTTCTTCTTTTACGTCTGGATGTTCATGTGAGAAAATGCGCTTTTGCCGAGTTCGATGTATTTTAACATGGGGACATTAACAGGCTCATGTTCCAAATCACAATGATTTTGCTGTACCCGACGGTGATTGCTCCTATGTTCAACAAATTTACGCCGTTGGAGGAGGGAAAGCTAAAGATTATGATCGGCGAATTGGCTGCCCGCGTTCATTTCCCACTCACCAAAGTGTTTGTGATTGACGGAAGCAAGAGAAGCTCGCATTCTAACGCGTACTTTACTGGACTTTTCAAGGTTGGGATAAACGCGATGCTGCTCTTGTGAACAATGAAGCGCTTAACTGCGTTTTCGAAAAACAAAAACAGGACAAGCGAATCGTTCTCTTTGACACGCTCCTGCAACAAATGACCAACAATGAAATCTGCGCTGTTCTTGCGCACGAACTCGGCCACTGGTCCTCCTCGCACATTTTCCGCACCCTCATGCTCTCGCAAATCCAGCTCTTTTCCATCTTTTACACGTTCAGCCACTTTATCAAATCTCTGCCAATGTACCGTGCGTTTGGATTCGAAACGGAGCCTGTCATGATTGGGCTCGTTTTGTTTACGTATTTGAACCAGCCGATGGATTCCATCTTTTCGTTCTTGATGCATTATGTGTCGCGTGTGCATGAGTTCCAGGCGGATGCGTATGCTAAAAAGTTGGGCTATGGAGAGGACTTGAAGAGTGGGTTGATCAAGTTGAACAAGAAGAATTTGGGCAATTTGATTCCGGATTCTTGGTACAGTGCCTACCACTACTCGCATCCACCGGTGGTTGAGAGGTAATGAGCTTTGTTTTGTTTGATTGTTTGCTGACTATTCTTTGTTTGAACAGGCTGGAGGCGATTGGAAAAACAGAATGAGGGTCTGCTGTTTGTGTTGATGGTTATGTTTCTTTTGGGGGAGTTGGAAGTGTTTTACCGGTTCCAGCAACATTAAATTTTGTTGGCAGAAATCTGCAGCCAAACTCTGAGAAGCGCGTGCACAATTTGGTTGGGGCTTTATTCTCTTGTATTCAAAGTCGCAGGCCCAGGTGATTGGCAAGGCGGGAAGATTATGTGCGAGTATGGGTAACTATCTGCTTTTCGTTGGTAGAACGGTCTCTGGAAGTAATTCATCGTGGCCCTGCCCGTGTGCAAGATAGAAGCCAGTCTGCCCTAAGCATCTCCCATCAGCAAAACCCAAAATGTCATGAGAAACACCATCATGCCCATATCCTTTGCTGAAGACTCTTTATAAGCTGGAGGCATATCTTCTCCAGTTTCCTGACACTGGTTCCACTGGTTCCACCCAATTCCACAGCCAGTCCACCTCGGCTGCCAATTCAAGGGTTGTAAATAAGACGTAGTTTTGCTCGTTATTCGTCTGGTTTGTGTTTGAGTTTATTTTTGAGTCTCGATGAGTCGCTGATGCTTCAAGTGTCCCAGATAAAGTTGGTTCATTCCAAACATCCCAACTCCACATCTGTCAGCCAGATTTTATTGGCCAGCACCAGCAAAGACCGAAGACAGACTCCGAGAATACATCTACAATCTGTACATACTAATATGAGCGTATGTAGCTTTTGATACGGCTGCGTTTGAAGTACTACGCCCGAAAAGGTGGGAAACACGCGCGTTTGAAATGTTAACACTTTATAAGATTCTTTACTTTGCAATAATTTATCAGCAATACGACATTCTTCGCTTGAAGCAGCCATACTTTGTTAGCAATCCTGAGCAACACCGTTTCACGCGCCATCCAAAGTGCGCCTGCGAGCATTATAAATATTTTCCCGCATGCGACCCAACAACGTGACAGCTTCCTGCATCGAATGTCTTGACCGCTTCGCAATAGGATCAGCAGTATCGCCGATTTCAACCTGTTTGGATTTCGAAATTGAACCGGGTGACTTGATGGTCTTTTGTGATCTCGACTTTGGACGACGCGCCATCGGTGTTCCTTTGGAAAAGAGTTGAATGGCCGAAAACGATTCACTTTCTATGGTTTCCACGGCTTCAATGAGTTCCGTTGGAACAGTTTCGTTTTCCCCATTCGCGGAGGATTTAATTTTATCGTCGGCACTTGCTTTTGAAGGGCCAGTTACGGCATCACTCGCATGTTCTTGCATGGTCGGGGGAGTAATCTTTTCGTCCAGAAACACCGCGGCACCAGCTTCAATTTCATAAAGAGGGTTTCGTACCACGTCCGAAAGAGTAATTTCTCCATTTAGAAGCTCCATTTCAGTCTCATTAGACAGGTTACTTTGCCGCAGTCGGTCACATTCAAGCTCTTCTGTTCGAACGCCTTCCATCAGTTTCGGTGTCAGCGAGTTTGCGGCCATCGGTTCAAGACGTATTTTCGCAACGCGTTTCGAAACCCTTCTTTGCGAAATTCTCTCCGCAGCTGGTTCCGTTTCTTGCGTCGCTTGAGTTGTAGAGTAACGTTTCTTTAAACGTCGAGAATGCCTGGCTAAAGCTATTTTTGATTGAATGTAAATACAAGAGTCAGTTTGAAATAAGGGCGTGCAACATCATGCCACGTACTGTCTGTGCTTTTACCATCTATATCATCTGCGCCATCATTTTGGGAATAATCATTATCACTTGCGTCCATCGCGATGTCCAACTGGTCTTGACTGGTATTTTTGAGGATGCTTGTCTCACTTTCGAAGATTTGTGAAGTTTGAGGTGCCCGGTTTGTGTCGATTGGAAGAGTTTCAGCAGTAATAAGAGTTAATGATACAGATGATGCTGAGTCCGATTCCGGTTTCTGCGAGTTATGTTCACGGTACCGACCGCGGGGAGGTTTTACAGATAGACCCAACTCCTCCATTTCGCGTTTGTACTGCTCGTAGTTTTTCATATACATTTGATGGTATTTCTAAAAGTGAATGTCTGTAAACACTGCTACCTACATCGCTGGCAAATAAAGATATTGTTCACCATCTCCTCTTCTTTAGATAGACTCTTCCACATGGATACCATCTCTGGAACCGAGAGCCCAATGCCTTTATGCTGTTGCTGAAATATTTGGAATGCGCATAAAGGGCGTTTGGGCAAGGCTTTGTCGCGCTTCCTGCGTTTCAGTGGTGTCCCGCCGCCGTCCAAGAATTTTTGATACTCCTTATTGTATTCGCTTTTCAAGATGGCGGCTTTTTCAATGTATATCTGAAGGAAACGGAAAAAAAAGGTTGGTCAGAGTTTAGAAAAAAAAAAGCTAGTTTTTCAAACATTTTTCTCAGCTGGCAAAAGCTTTGGCCATAACGCGCAAATGTCGTTGTATCTCATGGAAACGCCAGTTTGAGCCAGTTCCGCTCGCTTTGCAAGCGCGTACAGAGTTGATGCGTTCTGCGGTGCTTTTGGCTGGTTTAAGGCTTTTTTCGCGGTACGCATGTTTTTGATTCCGAGGGTCTGAAGGGTTTGTTTGTATGCTTCTTTTGCGGGTTGGGCCATCTTTTCGTAAGGCTGAACATTTTTGGAGTTTTTTTTTTGACGCAGAGGGTGGTCAACATCTGATTGCACGAGATGAAAGGATGGTGCTTGGAGTGTACCTCCTTCTCGGCTGCAGACATATTTGCCCACTGCCTCATTGTGACAATTTCGCTCATGGGTATTTTTAATGAGGCGCTCTTTTCGGCCAGAAAGAGGCTGCGAGGAGAGAAGTTGAGTTGGTGGTGACTTGGCTGCCCTTTGAACAGGTTGAAATTGCGCTCACTTGTACGCTGAAGGCGCCTCCTTAAGATGCGGCAGTCTGCCATGGATTTTGGACGTCTTGCTTTTTGGGAGGGGGGGTACGTCTGAATCGTCCGAGGAGTCCGAATCGTGATCTGAAGAATCCGGTTGAAATGCCTGGGAGGATAGGCTGCTCTTGATGGTTTCTTTGGGATGGTTCAAATGACGGGTAGATCTTCTTCGCTTGACGGCCATCTGTTGCCGCCGCTTGGTCTGACAGAGTGGTGGGAATTTGAGTTGTCAACCAAATTTTATTTACCACTCCAAGAAAGACCCAAGAAAGACCCAAGAATATACTTGACGCAAACGAATAAGAATATAGAAACATGTCCGAAAATGACCACACTGCGTAAACCAGAAAGTCTATTCATCCACTGCCTTTTTCTTGTCCTTCTTAACCTTCACAAGCTTTGTGACAGTTTTGGTCTTCTTCTCGCTCGTTGGCGCGGAGGACGGGGTTCCGCCATTTGGAGTCTTTTTGGCGCTTGCGTTTGCGTTGTTGGACTTTGACAAGAAGCCATTGGAAATGGGCGTCTTAGGCTGCGAGCTTGTCATCTCTTTGCCACTGGGTGACGATTGCGCAAGGTCCGCGCTCACTTTGGCAGCTTTTGCGGCTCCCTTTTTCTGTTGTTTTGGTTCTTCGATTGCTGGTTGAGCGGCAGCTTTCGCGGAGGCCTTTGACTTTTTGACGGGAGGTGGAGGTGGGGCTGCGTGAAATGTGCGTGATGAGTTTAGGCATGTTTGGCGTGATTGGAAAGATGCAATGTTTTGGATTTACCTTCTTCTTCCTCTTCTTCCTCTTCTTCCTCCTCTTCTTCTGTGAATGTGAAGCCGAATGAAAAATATCAGTCAGGTCCAATGAAAACTCGCGCGCCACATGAAAGCAAAAAAAAAGTGGATCCGAACCATCGCCATGACCACTTGGCTCGCCGTCGGAATCTTCGTTTTCTGAATGGGCATCCTTTTGGGCACCTTTGGATTTGTTTTTAAGCACCTCCATTTCATCTGCATAGCGCTGCTTCATTGGCTCCACGCGTGAATTGTAGACCTAGTGTCGTTTGCAGTTGCTGTTTAGCAAAAACGCGGCTCAACTGCTAATCAAACACACACACACATACACACCTGCTTCTCAGCATCGGTCATTTGATTCCAAGCCTTGGCAACATCAGTCATCCAGGTCAAAGACAACTTTCCGTTTTCGCCTTCGGTAAGCGTCTTTGTGAATTCTGTCAGAAACAGCTGGTATCCAGTTGGAGGGCGTTTTGGTGCATCTGGATCACGGACTTTCTTGACTTTTTTGGCCTTGTCCGTGGAGTGTTCCTCGCTGCTATGGTGGAGTTCTTGGATGATATGGGCTGGAAGGAGGGAGCCGAGGGTGGTTGTGATGACGTTGAAGGCGTTGTAAAGCTGTTTTTTCGAACAAGAAGAAAAAAAGACGAGAGAGAGAAACGTGGTGAGAGGGAATGGATTTGGTCATGAGCCGATGCAAGAGTTGGATGAATGGAGTAAGGTTTTCACGCCCGCAATTACCTTGAGCACTTGCGCGGCTGTCAATGAGATGTCGACAGATTCCAGCTCAGCCTCAGCGGCAGCCTCGGCAGCAGCCTCCTTCTGCTTCTTTGAGACTCTCTGCCGCTTAATCTTTGGCTCCTCGTGATCCAGCTCGTGGTCTTCTGGGGAGTCGTTGTTGCTTTGTGGAGCAGGCTCCGGGTCAGTGCGTTTTGTCTTCTTTGAGGACATTGGGAAGTTTGGTTCTTATTTAGAAGGTTTTGCCGAGCGTTTTTCTCGACAGTCCGCCAAAAAAAAAAGAAGAAACGGGTGTTTTCATCAGGCATGGATGTCGCTTGTTATGCGTGTATCAACCGGGGCGGAGCAGCGATTGTCTGGATCGGTAAGGACATTTCTTGGCCTGCCTGCTTGGCTGTCTGCTCATATCTTACACTTTAAACCTTCACAGCCAAAGAAGGAATGTCCGAAACACAAACACGCCAAAAATCGTATAAAAGGCGCTCAGCTTCCCATCTTGCCGACTGAAAAAAAAACAACAACAAATCCATCTGCAATGACCATCGCCGAGACTGCAAACTCCAAACAACCTCTTCCAGAGACAGCCGATGCCGCACAGCTGAAACGCAAGGCCACCGCCGGTGATGCAGAATCCACCGTGAGCCACGAAACAAGCGAGGCAGACAAGAGACACAAGACAGATGAGACATTGACGGCTGCTGCTGCCGAAGAAGAAGACGCTGCCAGGTTACCTATTCTCATAATGAAAAATGCTTGGATGACTTTTTCTCACAACACTTTGGTCCAACACAGCATCTATCCGGACTCTGAAGAATTCTACGCTTGGCTTGTTACTGGTTCCGAGGCGGGCGACTTTCTTGCCTCGCACCGACTCAAGAGTGTTGTGGACGCGCTCCCAGCGTGCAAAAGGCTTGTCGAGCTTGGTGTCGAGAGTGTTTACGACCCAGCTGACGATGCAGAAGAAGAGGAGGCAGACACTGAGAATGACAAGAGCGCAGCTGTGACTGAAAAGGCCGACGTTGCTGCCAAGACTGAAAAGGAGCTTTCGAACGACGAAAAAGCCAAGCTCGATGAGATTGACGATTTGAAGGACTCGGTCAACTTTGCTATCGAAGACTCTTGTACGTGTGTCCGAAAAAAATAATGTACTTTGTTTCCCCCCCTCTTTCGCTAATCTACCTCTTGAATTATTTTAGACTGCATCACCCTTGTCGATTTTGTGCCCAGCGAAATTGTCAAAGAAGAAGCTGCCGCAAGTGTTGCGCTGCGCCAGCGTCTTTCCGAATGTGGATCCAACAAGACCTGGATTAAGCTGTCCATTTCCCGTGAGGCCCCAACATTGGAATCCGCCGCTTGTGTCCCCATCACTGTTTCTGTGTTTGATGCCAGAAAGGGGCACATTATTCCCAAGATCATGAGCTGGAAGTGGCTGACTTCTGTCGAGGCCGCTGAGAAGGACATGGATGCTGGGATTAAGGCGATGGTTGAAAAGTATCTTTAGTCTGTGTTGTAGGTATCGCGCTGCAATTGTCATGAGTATTTATGTGTTTTATTAAAGAAAGAATTGCAATCAAAAGCTGGGTGGTTGGTTGGTTTGGAAACAAGTCGATTTTGAGAAACGTGAATCACGGCTAAAAATAGCACCCGTCTTTTACAAGGACTGGCGACTCTTGAAGGACGAGTCCCACGCGACTCGGAAGCTGTCTCCACACGCGTGTCAGAGCTGGACTTAGTTTAAAAAAGCGACTTTGGCTTGTCAGGTGGCGCGTCTTTGTAAATATTGAAATTTCGGTTCATGGACAGCTTTTACTTTATTTCATTTGAGCAATCACATCCGGCGTCTATTAATAACAAAAGTCCACTTTGTCAGCCAGTTTATGCACTGGAAGTGGACGCCACAGTCTCAAGCGGGATCTCCTCCTTCGCTGCCTTTGCCGCCCTTTCAGCCTCCACGCTCGGGTGAGTGGTAAACAGCCGTCGCAGTCCCCACTGCAGGAACCACAGCTCCAGCCCGAAATCAAACCACGATGTAAACAACGACAAGATTGGACCTATCTTGGTGTAGTTGGAGAACCCGCCGTTTCCAGCGTAACTCAGGGTTTCAAAGTATCCGACACCGATTCTTTCCCAGTAATCAAATGAAATGAGAATATCGATTGTAGGGAACCACGGGACGAGAACGAGCCCAATCACGGTCCAGACAACGTTGCGTCGTTCGATTCGTTCTGTTGCAAGAAGTTATAGAATGAATGATGATCCCTCAAAAGGCCACATTGTCTCACCATCTGGATGTGGGCGCATGATAAGCAGCACAGATCCAAGTCCAAAGACCATGTCCAGGAAGGTTCCAATTGCCTCGAGCCACCTGGAAACAAGGATTCCTTTGAGCGCATCTTTGGAGCTCGTGTGCCAACGGTCGGAAGGTCGCGGGTTGTTCGGGTCGGGCGCGATCAGCACTTGGAACTTATCAAAGTACTCTTCGACGGATTGGCAAGAATACGGTTTCGTGTTTTTGATGGTCAGATTTCCAGCACCGCCGGTGTCATTAAAGGTCGGGTTGAACTGGAGTTCCACAGTTCCGCACACTTGGAAAAGACCGGCGTGCTGGAATTTGTCACCTCGCCACTGCGGAATAAAAAGCATGGCCCATTGCAGACTGCACGAGATGGTCAGCCAGAAGAGCACGACGCAGGCCCACCTAAACACGACTTTATCCTGTTTTTCATGCGAGAATAGGAGCAAATGAGTGTGGAATGCATGCACAACAGAGAGCGGATATAACGCACCTTAGTAAACTTGCCGTCAATTTCATTCCCCATATGGTCGAAGCGCTTCTTTGGCGGGCTCTTTGCCTCCAACTCATCGAGCTCCTTTTGCTTCTGATTGCGCCTCTGCCGGGCCTTCTCGAGGGCCACCAGCATTGCCGTGTCATCGACGGCGCCGCTGCGGTCCCGCTCCTTCATCTTCTTGAGCTGCTCCTTCTTGACGAGCTCGTCAAAGTCCACGAGCGATGCTGCGAGAGCGCGTGCGTGTCAGTTCCGGGCGTGCGTGGGTCGTGGGAGCGTACTCACCCATCTGATCTGGACTCAAGTAATTTGCATCTCAAATCACACTTAAAAATTCTTGCTTTTGAATCATTGCTGAAAATTTTAGACTACCTCAACACGCCACCTGATTTACGGACAAGCAAACTCGGAAACATTTCATTTGCTGCTTTAGAGCAACAACCGCGTTTGAGTTCACGTACAATGAGAGCGCAACCTTGTCTCTGACTTCCTTGTCGGTCGCGATGGATAAAAGAATCAACAGCAAGATTCTGCTATTATAGACAAAGTTGTCGCAAAAGAGAAGCCGCTTGTTGCCTGTTACAAATCAAATTTAAATCCTCCTTGGACTGCTGGAAGTCCAACATTTGTAAACAGCGGTCAACGGGTGCACTGAAGCATCGCGTTCGTTTTGTGAATTTCGCACTGTTTGTACTTTTTTATTGCCAACATCTTTTAAGTGATACTTTTTTATTGCCAACATCTTTTAAGTGATGCTGTGGGGCAAAATGGCAGACTGGCCAACTTCAACCCTTTCGCTCGCATTATGAGCCACCAGCTCCTCATTCACTATTCCTTCCTGACTGATTACTCATCTCTCCAGCATCCACATCACACAACTTCCTCGGCTATTGGATCGAGAGTGTGTCCCGCCTCAGCGAACTGTACGCGCCGCATATTTTCATCTGTCAAGGTATTATCGGGACTGCAGGTCTCCACTTTTGTCCGAAAGAGTGTTGTTTCAGTAGAAAACGTTATGATTTGGAAATTATAACCAACAAATATCAATGAAAGCAATCCTACTCATGCATGTATTTGTTTGAACCGATGAATACGGGGATGCTTATCCAGTTCTTGGCCTTGAAGTTGCTTCTGAATGCTTTGGAGAAAAACTCTGGGAGATGCATGCGCCGCAAATGATGATGAATCTTGCTCACCACATGTCCACAGGAAATATCGCGCCGTTTTTGTTGAGATCTTACGGACACACGGTCTTTTCATCCGGCAGGATGCCACTCAACTATCGAAACTTGCCGAATGACGCGACTTTGGTCCTGATGTTGGATACATTTGGTGGGCAATTGAGGTTGGCGCAGCTGCAGTAAGTCACGGAAGGCCCTGCACATCCTCTCTCGAATCCTGCTCCATTGACAAAGAAACGTGGTCGTCCAGCGATCAAAAGAGCAAACCAGAGGGACAAATAACACTTTCGGGGGGTGGGGCAAACAAATTTTTCCCTATTTTATGGGATTTTACACCATAAAAGAAGCGAGAAGTAACAAAGAGACACGCAAAGAAGCAGCCATAAATAAAAAAAAAATACAAAAAAGAAGCTGTTCAACTCTTTCAGGTTCAACTCCTTGGGCAATGAAAAATCGTGAAACTTGCGATTTTAAAGTGCGCTGCAAACATGGACCCAACAACCCAGCCTCAGACCCTTCCGCAACCACCACACGCGCATCAACCAACCCATAACCAGCAATACCAACACAACCTCCATACGCTATCAGAGCATTTCCTCCCTCCCCCGATGCGGACTGTAGCAAACCACTCCAGCGCCATTGCCTCCCCAGCCGTACCTGGTGCCGGCTCCGCAGAGCAAAACAGAGCAACAATGGAGGGACGGATAAGCGTTGTGATGGACCTTCTCCTCAGAAGTCTTCGTCTTGCCAGCCAACCATCTTTTGCACCTCCAGCCTCGCTGCACCTGCCCACTTCCACGTCTTCTGTCTCCTCAGTCCCGACTCTCTCGCATTTCAACATCTCGAATGCATCCTCGCCGTCCAACTCGCTGTCAAGCGCCGGCTCCATCGGCGGAAGCAGCAGTCGTGCCAATCCGTTCAACTTGGCATCGACAAGCCCGCTTTCGAACATGACCTCGAACACGGAAACAACAACCCCAATTTCAAAGCCAATCGATCCCACCTCAATAGACACAGCTTTGCAATTGCGCAGCGAACTCTCGGCAATGTGGAGCGAGCAGATTCAGCTTCACCAGCGATATCAGACACTTGTCCGCAATTACAACCAACAACTCGCAAACAAGAAATCTTCAACATCGTACATGGACAAACAGCGGCTTACTCAGTACCAGCACTCTTCGAAACAGATTTTACTTGATCTGTCTGTCAAAAAGAGCCACGTCAAAGCAACTCTCGAAAAGCTGCAAGCGGTGGATCCGGCAGCCGCGGCAGCTTTCACTGCCAACCATTCACAGCTGAAGATTGACACGGTCCCGCATCGCGCATCAATACTGTCTGGGTCACTTTTTGGCGACGAGATTCCTCAGCCAGCCACATCCACAAACAACCACAACAACAGCTCCCCCATGTCACGACAGCAAATGAGCGAAAGCGAAATCATCATATTACGGCGTATTTCTGTCCTTGTCGCATCAGCATTTTCGGTGCCCGTGGACCCATTCGGCACTCATTTCCTCCTCCACAGTCTCATTTTGATTCGCCGAATTCTGTTCCCCTCAACACCACGGACATTTCTGGACCCCGAAATGGAAGCGCAAGTAATCGAATTAAGACAGGATCCAATCGCACTATACCTATGTGCACTCATGGTGGTCGAATGCCAACTACGAGACGGCCAAACATCCATGCTCATTTGGCGCAAATGGCTGCGACACGCATTCAGCAATCCATCCGACACGACCCATTTCGACTCGGTCTCTTGCAAACTCGCAACAGTACGAAGAATCATGTTGCACGCACTGGACCACAGCATCCTTGTTTCAAACAATGAATACGATTCATTCCTCAAAGTCTTTCGAAGCTGTCTTTCCGCGCGGAATAGCCGCCAATTCAGTGCAAGCTATGCAGCGAATCCAAACCTGAAAATCGGAGGCAGTGAAGGATTCGGCGTGAACCAACAACAACATCAACAACAATACCTGTCCCCGATACCGAATCAGCATCTTTCTCTCAATACCAGTAGTAGTAGTAGTCACTTTGGGCGCGGGCTGGCTGTTCCAACGCCGCTTCGGCAAGCGCAGAGTTTCAATGGAGTTGGATTTAGGCGGAGTCCCGGGACTCTGGGCACATACACCAAAAGCCCATTGGCTGCAATTTCAAAAACTGGCGCGGCTAGCAATGGCACCATCTATGCATCCATGGTTCAAGTTGGATCGCCGTTAATGGAATCGGACTCGAACGACGTTGTTGGGAATCCAGCTATTCCTGTGATAAACCTGCCGTCTTTATTTTCGGGAAAGCGGTATATGGCAGAGGAACCGGAAGACGGGGCATTCGTTTCTCTGAAGCGGCCTTTTAGAGGGCTGTGATTTTTTCTTATTTTTCCTTTTCCCCACAAGTTTTTGGATGGTCAGTTTATGATTGTGCTTCAGTTATATCCCACGATTAAAATCAGTGATGTGTATTTAGCTGTCAAAGAAGTCGCTTGTGCTTGCAAGAAAAAAAAAAAAAAATGGGTCCCGCCAAAATTGCCAGGGGCCCCCTTCACAAACAAAAACCCACTCAACTGCGCCAAAAAAAAGAAAACTGCTAAAAAAAAAAATATCAATGCTCGCATCCCTCGTTACGCTCATTGCGTCCTCCCAGCTTGCACGCGCCGCACTCCCGCAAGTCCAACGCTGCGACCCGCAAACTCTTCCAGACGGCTGGGTCGCCGGCCAAGTCACTGCGCCATTGAAGCAAGTTGCGCAGTACCTCATTAGCGACCCAAACAAGAAACTCGTATGCTCAGGGACTCTGGTTGTGTTGGATGGATGTACAGTTGAGTTGGTTTTTTTTTTTGCTTCCCCCCCAAAATGCATTATCAACGCGTTTTGTTTGTTTTACGGGCTCTCTTACTCTCTCTTGTCGACTATCCAGTTTATGATCAAGGGGTTCACGTACACAGATTCCAACGAGAGCGCGTGGTTCGCTGGTCTCGGTGATGACCCGGACGGTGTCAAGCTGTCGGCCGACGCTCCCACTGCATCCGACAACCAAGACACGAAATCCTTCACTCTGATTCGCTCCATTGGAGGTGAAACAACACTCACCCACCCGCGCATATAACAACTGTTTAACCAAAAAAAAAAAAAACCTCCGCAGCTTCGTACACTTGGAAGACCATCACTCAAGTACGCCTGTTTGAAATGACGAACCAGCAGCTCATTTGCACGGTTGATTTGCCCAGCACTGGATCCAGTGCAAACAATGCGTCTCCAGCGCAGAGCGCAATTTCCCCCGCAATTCTTCCCGTTTCTGCTTCCGCACGCGCAACACTGGCTCCAGTATCGTCAGCATCTGTTTCAGGCGCACTGCCTGTCAAAGTGTCGAGTGCGCAGTCTGCCGAAAGTGGGTCGTCCGTTGGCAAGAGTGGCTCAGACTCAAAGAGCGGTGCCACATCAAAGAGTGCGTTGTCGGGGACTGTTGGATCGCGTGTCTGGGGTGTCGCCGAGACGCTGGTTGCTGTTGCTTTTGGCTTGCTTGTCTGAAAACGTATTTATCAGTGTCTAAAATATGTATTTAAGTTTCACGTCAAATAAATCCCAGTGTGTTTATTAATACAAATCACGCCTTGGCAGACTCTTGCTATTTATCCGCACAGCAAGATCGGTGGGTGCTCCCTCTTGCATCATCAGCACAGCGTCATCAGCCTGCATCCTCTCACCTCAACAGAGCGAGAGGCATCATCAAACTCACAACGCAACAAAACATGCAGTGGCATGCACGCATAATTTATTTGTTTATCCCATCAGAGACATCGGACACGAGTCGCAAGCTTAAATAAAACACATCAGTTGTATTTTCTACATGCTTCAAAGGAGTCCGCTTGAATCCCTCCGAAACACAACCGACGATATCCGCTCACTGGGCAGCGGCACAGCCAACCCACTCCTCCCAGTCGAAGTCGGCGCTTTGAATACACCCTCCACTGCACTCCTCCGCACGCCAAGCAGCTTCCGAGGAGACCGCGGAACAACCCGCCTCAGCTTATTCGACTTCATAAACTCCATAAACCGTTCGCACTTTGACGAAGTCGGCCTTCCAATCTGAGGGTATATAAAAGCATTGTCGGTGGTGTCTGAAACTGGGCTCGTGAGATGAAGATGCTGAGGATGTTGCTGATGACTTGGCAAAAAATCCGAAACTTGTTCAACAGGTCTGGAAGGACTCAGCGGGCAGTTGGAGCTCGGGCTTGCGGTGGGAGAGTTGAGGAGAATGTCTGAGATGATGTTTTCCTGTGCTGATTTGTCGAGGACGTCTGTCGGTGGACTAGGGTATGCAGCAAGGTGTGGCGCCATGTCCGTTGGTATCCGCCGGGAGATTTCAGACACGGGAATCGATAACGGCGTCAGTCTTCTGGGACTCATTCGCTCGGATGTGTGGGTAACGGATATCATGGGTTGTTCTGGTTCATACGCAATGGATTGCATGAAGGACTGCTGAGCAGTGCAGGTGAGACAGACAGCAGAGGGAGACAGGTTCGCAGCGCAGCTGGCGGGTGAGCGGCATGGAGCTGCAGCTGCAGCTGGGGCTGGGGCTGAGGCGGTGCAGATGGAGTTGGTGAGTGGCAGCATTGGGTGTTCCAGCAAGTCGGAAATTTGCATCTCTTTTTTTTGTTCGTTTTTTTTTCCAGATTTCGAAATTGTTAAAAATTGTTTGGACAATTTTAGTTGCCTGGGCATTTTGGATTTGTTGCAACAACACACGCAAAGCAAGTTGTAAGGCTGGCTGGCTGACTGGTGGGGCTGGCTGGTCTGGCCAGAGTGTCCCCAGCACAGCAGTCGCACTGCACACACTGCGTCTGCTGCACAACAGTCCGGCTGTTGAACTCTGTCCAGTCGAACTCTGCCCATGTTCAAAGCCTCAGCTTCGGCGATAAATCACCAGCAAAGAAGTTCAACCAGGCACAATAATGTACATGGCTGCTGTGTCGAGTGAGCGACACGCACCTCATTCTTCCAGACATGGCACAGCAGAAATTTCATTGTCGAGACTGGGCGGAAAGCACCGACTTGGCATTTTCAAACAGCGCAGCACAGCCATAATCCACTCTGAAAAGCTTCAGCGGGTTTTCTTGACAGAAAACAATGACGGCGTTTTCAGTCAATTTATTCAATACGGTCCCGACGGAAACAACATACGGGAGGGCGTGTTATAACGAAAGGAGTTGGACAAAGAAAATGTCAAAGCCAAAGCAGGTCAACCAACACAAGCACAAGATGAACGCAAGAGAGAATTGCACGTAAAAAAGAGTGAATGGTCAATCTTACAAGAGACAATGGAATGGTCGAAAAGATAATGACAACTCCAACATGAATGTATATGAACTGCATCGTCCCTCTCAAACACATTCCACCCGTCTACTCCGACTCAACGCAAGTCTCGATGAAAACCACTCTGTATCTTATTTTTTTTTGGAGAAGCGATTGGTTCTCATTTCAAAAACAGACGCAGGCGTGGCGGAAGGAATGTGTTCAAAGACTGGCGCACGCTCCGCACAGTAATGAAGGCACTGAGATGCTTTGAACCAACACAACATGTTGAGCTGGCCTTGACGCGCAATGTCATTCAAAGATTCTTGCGCTTTGAGAAGAAAGTGTGCAAGCAGGCCTTCCTTCAATAAGCAGTTCAAAAAAATTGAATGATTACAAATAAATTTTTTACATGTCAGTAACGTCATCCACCACAAACAACAACAACAACAACACACACCAACTCCACACCTACACTTTCATAACAGCATCAGTCATGCGCACAACAAACACTTTTTCTCCCAGCAGCGTATTCACTGCAATAACAGGTCCCTGTGACACTTGGTCCCGTGCAAACTGCGAACGGTACTCGGCTGGCAGCCACACGCATTTTTGGTCACCCTTGTCGATCCAGCCACTCCGAGGATTGAACACCAACTTGTTAGAATTATCTGCAGGAGCTTCGGCAGCGATTACTTCATCCACAGGCGTCCAGTCACCGACACTCCATAGCGTCACCTTCTTGTCAGTATCCGTGACTTCAAGAATTGACCCTTCATTGGCAAATTTCAGGCTGTACACCCCTTTGCTATTGGCAGCAAACGAATGAACTACCGTGAACGACTGCATCTCGCAAATTCGAACGGTACCATCCCCAGCTCCAGTTGCAAGAATCGCTCCATCCGGGGAAAAGTCCAATGCTGTCGCGAATCCAAAATGTCCATCCAAGGTAGCAACCACATCCGCACCAATCACATTGCAGATTTTGACTGTGCAGTCATATGATGCAGAAGCCA